>JAVQJF010078365.1:0-59300 GCA_036023855.1 Gadopsis marmoratus | reverse complement strand
ATTGAGGACACCATTAATCCTGACCAAATCTCCAACTCCATTTGCAGAAATGCAGCCCCAAACTTGCAAGGAACCTCCACCATGCTTCACTGTTGCCTGCAGACACTCATTATTGTACCACTCTCCAGCCCTTCTGCTACAGCCAAATATTAAAAATTTTGACTCATTAGTCAAGAGCACCTACTGCCATTTTTCCTCACCCAAGTTCCTGTGTTTTCATGGATAGTTGAGCCACTTGGCCTTGTTTCCATGTCAGAGGTGTGGCTTTTTGGCTGAAACTCTTCCATGAAGACCACTTCTTGCCAGACTTCTCCGGACAGTAAATGGGTGTACCTGGGTCCCACTAATTTCTGCCAGTTCTGAGCTGATGGCACTGCTGGACATCTTCGGATTTCGAAGGGAAATAAGCTTGATGTGTTTTTCATCTGCTGCACTAAGGTTCCTTCGCCACTGTGTCTATGATCCTCAACGTTGCCCGATTCTGTGCAAGTGTATCTATAAGAAGTGATGCTGGTTTGAAGGCAAAGGATAGTAACAGCAAATATTGATTTGATTTAGATTTTCCTTTTGTTTCCTCACTTATAATTTTGTTAATTGAAACTAAACTATTAACATTTCCAGTTTTGAAAGCATTCTTAATTTACAGCATTTTTTCCCACCTACCTAAAACTTTTGCACAGTACTGTAGATCATAGGTTCAGTGACAGAATTGTGCTTCAAGGTGGTCAGGTGCTTGATGAAACTGGGGCTTGTCTCTGAATTCACCAAATGAAGAACAGTCTCTCTAAAACAGAACCACCCTCTTTACATCTGCATCAAAGGGCAACACTCCCTCCAACTTGGAGGAAGCTGATTGTTTGTAGTAATTATAATAATTATAATCAAACAAGTTGACAGTGTATTTAAAATACAGCTGTGTAAAACTTACTGGGAAATGGCCAAGTTTCTCCTGAAGATCTTCCACCTCCTTTACAAGCACATACGTCTTCTTGTTTGTAGGTGTGTGCCAGGCACCAGCCTCTGTGCCCCTCCCAGGGCGACAGGGAAGGACACTATTGGCAAACTGCCGACAGAGTGGGCACGTAAATTCACCTTTGTCAACAGAGAAACCCTGGAGGACCTGGTCATTCTGAGGAGAAAAAAAGACACATGAATGGTTACATTTGACCTATACAATCTAAACTACAAACTTGAAAAAGGAAACCGATACTGGACTTCTTACAAGTAAATGTATATGTAGTATGCAGGATTGCACAATATCTGAAATTTTTAATCCATACTGTTTCTACACAAGGAAAATGTCACCAAACAAGTGGATCTAGGGCTCCAATGATTTCCATCAATTCATCATTTAGTCTAAGTAATGTTTAAAAAAAAGGGGGGGGGGGGGGGCAGTGCTCGTATTTGTAATTAAGAGCTCAAAAGATGCCATTGTTTTGCTGAAATTTTGTCAGATCAAAAGGTCAAAATACCACAAATATTAACACGAAACTATGACACTTCTCACAATTAAGTAGTTCTTATTTTAAAGTGTGTCGTATATTCACTTGACTAATGACTTAAATCATTAATCAGTTGTCAAAATAGTAATTGATTCATTTTCTGTCAAATAACTACTGTAATTAGACAACTAATCATTCCATGAGGTCAAGCTTTCTCTCACCCTCAGAGACTCCATGTACGACTTGTGGCAATCTATGTGCAAAGTGTGCCCACAGGTCTGAACGTAGACGCCCCCATCCCAACCTATTGACACAGACTGCAGACAGGAGCTCTGCCGACGAGAAAAATCACAATTAGATTATGCAAATATGTTTAAATTAACAAAGTGCAATAACCATCCTATTGATAAGGTATTTTAAAGCCAGCATGTTTTAACGAACAACTAGACAGCATGAGTCTTGTTTACCATTTGAGTCAATCCCCAGTTTTTCATTAGATTAAATATTATTCAGCTACTGTCATTTCTGGTTTGGAATTGTGTTGGAAGCTAATCAATACACAACATTAACATGAGAAAAAAATGAAAGCTGCTAGGTCAAAGCAATTTTCAATCAAGCTTTTGAGTTTTCGTTTTGAGCCATTAATTTCTTTCTGGAAACGCTGCTCTTTGGTATATGGATTTTTATCACGCTGTTTGTCATACAATGTTGGTCTTCAGAGTGATGTTACGTGACAAGATGTCCTATAAATTGACTACCACAAGTGTTAAGAAATGTATTCTTTAACAAGGACCATCCAACATCCTACAGTCTCTTGGGGTCTTCAGCAGATGCAGATCCTCGCATAGCTGACATGCATATGAATTAAATGTCAAGAAATTCAAACAGACAGGATGAAAGCCTGTTATTAGAGCTGCTAGAGCCGTTATCTAACACACAAAAATCCACATCCCTAATGGTGCTCTAAGTGCTTTTAGTCTTTTTTTCCGCACATGTGTAAAGCTGGAAATATTTTCTGAGACACCTACATCTTTGAAGAACCGTTGCATGAGCGTGAGCCTGACATCATGAGCCACTCCACACGTGTCTGCAGCATAGATGTGCTCTTCATCACTCGTCGGTAGCTTCTTAGCCTCTTTGCTTTTGCAGCGGTGCCCGAGCACTGGAAGCCATTAAAAAAAATATTCAATTTACAGTGATGTAAAACAGAAAGAAAAGCTACAAATCTTCACAAAGCAGCAGCTGTGAAAGTTGAGCAGCTGAATCCAGAGAATGTTCTGCATTTTTGCTTGATAAATAACTCACAACAAGTCACTGATTACCAACATAGATGGTGATTAATTTCCAATAAATTAATTGATCAATCAACTAATAATTCTAGCCCTAAACACTATGGGCCAAACTCAGATTTTTATGCTTCTCAAAGTGACTGATAAATCAGATACAACTTGGCATTCAACAACAGTGAAATAGAAAAATGTACAGCTTTAAATTATGTAATTGTTTATGTAAGATAATTGTATTCCATTACAGACCCTCAGCTAAATTTTACAAGATGCTTTTGGCGCCGAGGTCAGGGTCTTCTGAACCGTTTTACAGGGTCACTAATTACTAATCAAATGTGCCATTTATTTGGATGGCAGTGAGTGATCCCCCCTTTCCATGAAAAACGGAAAAGGGAATGACCTCTTTCAACGATAAGCTCCACGTACAACTGAGCAGGGATCAACATAAATGATAAATGAGCCAATTAAAACAACGGTTAACCCACCAATTAAAAAAAAAATAGATTTCCAATATGGTGGATCAAAGGTGCTATGAATAACTGTTACCGCCAACAGAGAAACAGAATAGTCAAGTCTGGTTGTTTAAACCAAACTCCAAAACCAAGACAATGGTTCTGTGCAGGCTATTAATTTCAGCATCTGAGAATTGAAGGGGAGGATGCTGGGACATGCAGTACCTGAGGATGCTTGGAGGAGAACTACTAGGCCAGTGGGTCGGTCCTCAGTGGAAGGTCCGCTCTGGCCACAGATCACGCAGTCATAAAGAACCTCAGACTCCATCACTTCAGACGCTCCTAGGTCCATGGCTGCTTCAGTGTCGGGGGATTCTAGCACCAAAAAAAAAAAGTTTAAATCTTGTACGTTTTCTGATACTGTAACCATAAATAATATACATATATTCATATTAACCATGGGATACACTGCAACAGCTGAAGCCAATAAATACTAAAACCTGGAAAATAAACTTTTCATATTCAATGATCTGTAAGCATTACATTCACCTCTGTGTGAATGAAAAGCATCCAACTGTGTGAGAAACAAAAACAGAGGTATTGTGGTTTGAAAGAATTTCCTTTAGGTAGATCAGAAATTGGATTAACAATCCATGATGACAGGAGTCAGTGACCTGCAAGCCATGCTCCCCCACTCTGGTGACAAAAGAAAAATTGACAAAAGACCATACTTCTAACCTTGATCTTATGGTGTATTCAATGATTCCTATGTGTCGTTCCCTCCATACATCCATATATCAATATTGGGGACATACATACATTCACTCTCTGCCACCCCTACTGCATGACTGGCACAGCACTAGAAATTAGTTTTAAATGTTAAAAACTGTTCGATTTGAACAGTAAATATTGTGGAGAAATGTCAAGCTGTGTTGGAAATTGATTTATTGCTTTTTGGGAAAATATGTTCTCAAGAGAGGTCACTGTGTTCCTGGGGAAATGAAGGATGCATTAGATGTCAACACCACAGCTGTATCCCCGGGCCATCCCAGTACAGAGTGCCACCAATGTATGCGCATTTGCACAACCACATACGCACACACCCATGCGCAAAAGGTACGACACCAAGGGCACACAAACTGCTGGTGTACTTCTGTTTTATGCTTCCTACAGCATCAGATTGTGAAGTATTTTATGTACGCAGTAGGCTTGTACTATTTAACATGTTCTTAAAGGCTGGTTAGGTTTATGAGGACACTGAATATCTCCTTGCATAAAAGGCTTGGTATGATTGGTTCAGGTTTTGACACATCAGTCTTTAGATTTCTACCAAGACTCCAATACAATACAGGTGACTGGAACTCGGTGTGTGGCACAATGAAAATATATGACATTTAAAAATTAAACCGCAATAATAGAAAGGGCACCGAGGTTACTCTGAATAAGTCAGCTTTCAAAGGGACTATTTATTCAGAAGAAAGCAGTTACAATGAAAACAGTGAGGTCCGTTGATTATTCTGAGTAACAGGGACACTGATTCGAGAAAGACACATTTTCATTGTGCTTACTGCAGTAAGCAGTATTCTATCAAATACATGCACACACACAGCAATCATGGTTAAACTTATGCACATTTTTGTAACACGTTGAAAATTCACCTTCATTTTAATGGAATCTCTCAATATTTGAGTGAATTGACCCTTTAATACCTGCAGGTTTTATAATAAAAAAAGAATTAATGAACAACAAAAACAGATTTACAGATTACCTGTCTGCCTTCCTTGGATTAACTCCCTCATCAAAGCTTTATTTTTTTCCATGAGCCAAACCATTGTCCGGGTAAAATACAATATATGCAAAGATTAACATAAAAGAGGTTCCTATTGTCCTAAACATAATTCAATATTTTTAGGACGGGTCAACAGATATGGGCCAGTGTTAGCAAAAGTGAGAATACTTAAATTATGGTACACTTCCTGAAGAAAGTGAAAATATATCTACAAACAGCCTACGCTGCAGCAGTGAGCTTGAATTAAAGTAAACTTACTGCTCAGCCGGAAGTGTACAGAAAAAAGGTCAGAATACGGTCCTGCCAGAATGTTCTGTCTGATCACAGCAGCCATTATTCATTCACTAACCATGCTGTGTCAAGGTGGGCCCAGGGAGTACAGTCCACTATTAGTGCTTTGATCCTATGTGCCCTCAGCCAGAAACCACCCATACTCCCACAGGAGTACTCTTCTCACAATTTCTCCTAACAGGCCTATAGAGACCACGAGCACAGACTCGGCCCACTGTCACCTTGCCCCAATGAAAAAGGCACTGCGATGTTCGGTTTATTTCAGCCAACAGCACTTTTCTTCAAGGGATAAAGTAGCAAGATGTCCTTCAAACTAAAAGTATTAATGTGTGTTTTAATTTTTAGTACGTTTTTCTGGGTTATACAAAAAAGGGCCTATAGGAGCTTATAAATAAAATACTACTGAAAACAATTTGTTTCCTTCACTAAAATTAAACTGATAAACACATTAAATCACATTTAACTAAAACTTCAGACTTGGAAAATGAGCACTCACGATGTGTGACTGCCCTGACACAATGCATGTTTTCAAACTCACCGGAATAGAAACAAATGAGACGTTTAAGTGCAAGAACCTCTACGACACACCTCACCTTATGGATGTGTTAAAGATGGGGAGTCAGTAAGTAAAAATACATTCAGCTTTCTTGGCTCGCCTGTGCCGCATTAAGATTACAGTAGATTGAATACTGTGCTCTGATTTGGGACTATGATTTGTCAGCATGTCAGAATTCCAAGTAAAGATTGTGTTAGCACATGTTCTCCACTGCTGCAGTTTCTCTGCTTCTGTTGGGAGTGGTGTGTTAGTAATTTAAAACTCTAAGACCATAAAACGAGGTGTGCTGGGTTTTTCTTACCAACATCCATGGCTGTTTCCATGAAACTCTTCTGCCTGGAGGCAAACTCAGCAAGCAGCTTCTGCTGTCTCTCTCGTGCTCTCTGACGTCTGAAAGAACAAACAAGTCAAATGTTATTTGATGAAAATGCAGCAATGCACACAACAATCAAATATTTAGAGTTAAAAAACATAGGAATATTAATAAGTGTGTATGTAATTATAATAAAATCAACTACTGAAGTATGACCTTTTAAAAAAAATTAAATCATTTTAATTCTACCAGTGAGATTGTATTGTATGAGTTAAATCATTTCCATGAGAAAATATACTCTGTAAGCGAAAACAGGGATTTCACACACTGACAAGAAGCACTGCTCCCAATACGTTCCTGGCAAACATTTGCTACATTTAAGAACATTTATTGCACTTCCACTTGACAAATGCATCACAGTATCCTTGGAATAAACACGTTCGTTGTGCAGGGCATGTTTCCCCTGATCACCAACAGCATGTGCAACAGATTCTTCCATGTAGCAGTCGATACGGTTACATACACAGCAGGCGTCTGATTTTAACAAGGCTGTGTTGTTAATGTTGGAAAGGTTGATTATTAAACTAATATGGTGGGTTGAGCCCCACTCTGCAGACTTACAGGGTGAGAGCTGACTGTAAATTAAGTCCCTAATAAGAGGACATAAACAAATGCTGACAGGAGCGTCACAGCTCAACAATTTCACTGATGGCTTCAGGGGTGCCGACAACCAGCATGAGGAATGGGCAGCAGCTTCTCACTTCACATTGCCACTGACCGCACTGCTGCCTGACGGTTGCCTTGGAAACAGCACTAGTTCGTGTGAATGGGAGAGATTCTACCTTTACCTTTGTCTGTGCAGTGAAGCCAACCCCAAAAGCAGGCAATTATTAAATAGTTATAGCCCATTCCATCATTGTTAGAGGAAGGAAATGGGAGACACGGACCAGTGGGTGAATGTGACGTGAAAAGCCAAAAACACAGAGCCAACAAAATCCATTTTTATGGCTGTGCAAAGATGTACCACTGTTTTAATGGCAACACATATGATAATTGTGTAGTTTATTTTTCTTTCAAATTAAAGACTTAATTCAGACATCTTCATAAATAAATTTAAAAAAAAAAATGTAGCTTAATTTTTTGTCCACATATTAATGGTTGTGTGCAGAATATTTGTTTCTCACCACTCTGCATTTCCCAAACAGTATTACAGAAATTTCCTTTTCAGAGAAGCAAGCCTACATTTCCTTTAAGCTATCCTTTTGAATAGTGTACACTCATTGTCCTTGAATACATGACTTGGCTCTAATTTCACTATAATACAATTGTTATAATAATCTAACCAAAACGATAAATTAGGTCTTGATTATAATTAAAAAAATATATAATACCACTCCCTTTAAAGATGAATGTATGGACATAAATATGCAGCATGGAGCTGTCTAAATATTCGTACCTAGTGGTAAATGTTATATGACAAATAAAAACAGCACGATTATGTTACCTCTCTTCTTTATCCATGGCTTTCTTGTCAGTGGGACTGTTCTTTTTTGGTGGCACAGGAGGACACACCTTCCCACAAATGTCCTGGATGCTACGCTTGATTTGGCAGCTGCGCATGGCTGCCTTGGTGAGGATGCGCTCAATGGCTGTAATGCCATCTCCGTGAGTGTGACGGCTCGTATCCATATCCTCTAGCCAGGATGCCGACAGAGAGTTCTGCTTGGATGACAACTTCTGGTGGAGCTTAACGAGGAGGGACAGCATGCTCTCCCGGATCTCCAGGATCTCGGTCACCAGCTGAGGGGGCGTACCTGGTGGGACCCAGCGTGTTGAGGAGCTCTTGGGCCTGACAACTTGGGTGGCTTCTGTGTTGCTACGGTTGATTATCTCCTGGAACTTCCTCCTGCGCTCTGCTACAAGGCTGAAGACTTGAGCTTCACGTAGGTTCTAAGAAAACATATAATATTCAAATACACTTATTTACATGAAAGTACACATTTTGTTAACATTTTTATGTGAACATTTGTTTTTGTATGGGTAATCCAACCCCCAGGTCTGGCAGTGTTAATGATTAAAACTATATTATGGACACACCGTAAACACATGTGGCACATAACTAAATTAGATTATTATTATTATTATTATTATTATTATTATTATTATTATAATAATAATAATAATAATAATATATAATTATATGCCATAAGAAATACAAACATTTTCACAGCACACATAATTTCAAGTATCACACTATGTCAGCAATATGCAAACAGATCGAAAAGAGAAGACCCTTGTGGTCAACATCCCTTCAAATTCCACCAGCATCTGGATGCTTTGGCAGATCTGTCTGAGCACAAACACCACCTCCTAAAATGACTAATAGTCTGATGGACTTTGATGGATTGAAGGAGTGCTTCATTATGATATTCAGACAAGCACAATACAAATAAAAGTCCAATTAAATGTCCATTATAAAATGCCAGCTGACGTTTCATGACTAACTTTGCACGCAGAACAACCATATAAAATTCAAATCATCCTGATGTTAAAACACACAAGCAATCTGGGGGATTGCCATGACTTGACCTGATGAAAAGGACATGAGCTGCACATCATATAGCCCAGTCAAGGCAACATCAATCATTCTGACATGCAGTTAAAACGTATTAACCAAAACCTGCAGTACACACGTAATTAGTTTCAGTTGTCAAGAGGGAGGGGAACTGCTGAAGCGCAGCATTATACACATGCTATAACACACAAAGGCAGACGTTTGGTTTTGTTTTCAAAGGACACGTGCAAAGAAATTTTTTGATAAAAGATAAAAAGTAGGCAAATACAACTGCTAGTGGCATCAAAGGCATTTGCCTTTTTATAGAAATGGATAGCTACCTCTCTCCAATTCCCTGCAAGACGCCTGGAGTTCTGTGGAGCAGGTTCAGCAAAATAATAATAATAATAATAATAATAATAATAATGATGATGATGATATGAAAGAGGAACATGAAGGTACCAAAAAAAAAAAAAACACATGTAAGGTGATGAATAAACCACACACACATCAGGGCAGAGCTCAAAGAAAATGTTTTTGGTGTAATGTACTACGATTACCACACGAGCATGTTAACTGTTCCACTTAGCATGAAAAAGTCAGGGGAGGGCCAAAGTCACAAGGTTGTATACTCTGGGGACCATGAACATCTATACCAAATGTAAGTGAACTTCTTGATATGAACAGCTAGCCTGGCTCTGTCCACAATTATCAAAAACCACTTACCAGCACCTCTAATGCGCACTAATTAACAAGTTAGATGTAATTTGTTCAACCATTAGAAGATTGTGATAGTGAAATAATTTGTTTATTTCTTGTCTGGGAGCTGTGACATCCTGTAATTTACACTGGTTCCACCTCATGCTGATGACAAGACCAAGCCTTTGGCTGCGCTCCATTTGGTTGTACCAGCGTGCCGCTTGTTACATAGTGGCATGAGTGGAGAAACTCAGTTGAATGGAGTGCTGGTGACAAATGAGGCAGTAGGTATGACGTTAAGTCCACATCAGCTGATAATCAAATATCAGCAGGTAGAGGAGATGTTGTGGCTCTATTTAATTTGATCTTTTCAGTCTTTAAGTGTTGTTAGAGACACTACAGTACCTATTCTATTTAGATTCAGCCACAACACGCCGTGTGAAATATGTGTCTATGAATCTATATAGTTTACGATGCTGCTGCAGAGCTGCCAAATCAAGTTGGCATAAGCAGCATGTACAGTTTTAAGTTCCAACCTGAAGGAGTGGAAACCACGTCTGACATTTAGCAGTGTGCTGCTCCACTGTCCACTAGAGGACAAAAAGACACCAAAACGACACTGACAGCAATAGAGGCTTGACACTAGTGCTTCTGGCTAACCTTTAAAACAACCAACTGCCTTCCAATCCAGCAGATTGGCATTGGAGAATGATTTTGGACACCTGATGAATTCAAGTCCAATAATCATTAGAAAAAAAATCATTAATCACAGAAAAATATCTGGGTCTTGAGCATTTAGATGTTCAGTTTACTTTCCCAGCAAGTAGTTTAATTCATTGTTTTTGTTGTGCTGGCAGGAAGCATAGAGTCAGTAACAAACTGGGAGTCAGTATAGTCACTAGAAGTCTCACTGCCAGTTGTTGTTATTGCAGTGACATGGAACTAGAATTAATGGTATCTGCCTCAGCCTGTAGCAGAGCAACCTTTTACCTGGCCATAAGATGAAGCTTCGGTGCTGGTGCTGGGAGGGGCCTCTCTCTTCACTTCAGGAGCTGTCTCAGGGACTCGAACCCTCACAAAGTTGATGACATGGTGCAAATTGGACAGGAGGTTGGTGCCAGGGAACCAGCTGTCATGGCAGTGCTCCTCAATGCAAGGCTCCTGGAAACAAGAGGATCCTGTAAAACACTTGTGGACACTAGAAGCCTACACAGTGAGGAGAGTGGTTATAAGTTAAAACACCCGTATCTCACCTCATCCTCCTTGTTGTCTTGAACCTGGTTGTCCAAGCCGAGCTCGATCAGGTAGAGCACCATGCACAGCACATGCTCGGACATGTTCTGATGATCCATCCATATCTAGAACATGTCAAACAATTAGTTTACACTGAATAACAGGTGAAACCTTCAGCTTAGTTTATTACCATAAAAAGTGCTTGAATTGTAATGGTACAGACAAATATTATCCCCCTCACTACTAATACCAACTATGCCAATTTTGTTACAATTACACAATTCCTCACCTGTCAATGCTTTTGTCTATTTCTTTCTACATTAAGCCTCATCTACACTTTGAGGACAGTTGCACCTTATGCACTTTGTCAGTCTTGTATTGTACCAATATCTTCTGACATGTCAGCACCAATTAATTGCCAAGTCATATTATGTACGGACCAATTAAATATGGCAAATGGAAGTGCTTCTAATGTAGCTCAAGGAGAAAATCAATATGCAAGGCCAGCACTGTATTATACCAGATGAACGGGCGTTGAAAGGCTCACCTTGTAAAGGAGAGTGAAAATCACAATGTGCAGAGTCTTGCAGTGCAATAGCTTGATTAGGCCTTTGTAGCACGGATGCAGAGGAGTCCTCTCCTTATATGGTGGCCATGGATTGCCGGTGTGAATGCCAGACTGTTTTAAACTAGGTGGCATCATCATCAACAAGAAAGAAAACAACAATCAGCATATTAATTAGTACAGTATAATAATTACCACACCCATAAAGGAGTGTGCCAGCTTACATGCAACAGAAGGTTGAATTTCCACATAAAAAATGGCAATGAGAGAAATAGAGTTTGATGAAGTGACACCTTACATTGTTAATATATTGTTAACTAATTCACTGCACAAAACGTTTTAGTCTATGCAACAGAACAGCCGATGGGCAGCACATTCGCTCAGTATTAGAGATGATGGAATCATTGTTATATAAAGCCAGGGCAGCCTGACAGGCAATCCATCATATTCAAACAGTGTGAATGAGCAACATGAGGCTTGTATCAGACTCTGAATGAGGCAATGGCAGCTTCTGTGTGATTCCAAGAGAAACATGCCTTAGTTTCATCTGGTGTGGAACACCAAAACTGAAAGAAGTACATTTAACTACATCCATGATCTATCCATACTTTCAATTACAGCTTTACTTAAAAAAAGAAATAACAAAATAAGGCCTAAAATCCCATTATAAAAAGGTTATCTTCCCAAGTATATAAAAACAGATGCATTCAGTGAGACCCTTTCTCTATAATTAGCATCTTCACACATTCTATTGACCCCAAGGTATCTCATTTACCTTCACGGACCCATTTGTCTTAAGAGACATCTGTATCACAATCAAATAAGAAAGATTTCCTCAATTCTAAAACAATTTAGACAGAAATATAGATTTTTCTCAACAGCTACATCTGTCTACATCTAATTGGGATCAACTTGAGCACATCAGGTACCTTCATGAGTAAGTGAGGTGAGAGAGCGGTCCCTACGACACTGAACAGAGCATGATGCAGGTTGCATTTGTTAAGGATGGCTGAAAATGAACAGTGAGTACTATTCTACTATACTAAATGCAAGACCAAAATGTGACTGCAATTAAAGAAATGTTTTAATGAAAATAACTATAAACGCTAAAAAATATAAACAAACCATTTAAGTTACAGCAACACTGATAACTTACAATGCTGAGTATCTGTCCATTGCTGACTGGACGTCACGCCGATAGACTGTTCTGAGAACGACCATGATGGGGTCAAACTCCTTCTCCCACACCTCGGCTAGAAAAGGGACAGAAATGTTTTGCAACCTCTGGTACAAAGTGACATTGATTAACTTTCCTCTCATTTTCACCATCTCTATGCAAGTGGTGTAAGCCTGCCCCCAAGTGGTCTACTGAGAACTGATGATAGATCTAACAGGCCTCATTCTCAGCATTTTAACCAATTTCTACACACAAATTAGAATATTATGTGTGTGGTCTGAAATACACTACATTACATGTATTCCCTCTCTGTGGGCAGTGGAAGATATCTATTACAAAAATAGGTATTGAGCATAAGTTTGTATCTACATCAATACAATAAACCTAATATGAGCAAAATATCATGTACTACTTTAGAATAAAGATTACATGTTGAAAATACATTGCATTCACCAGGATAAAAAAAAAAGAAAAAGATTGCTCTTCTTACTGGAGAGCAATTTAAACTTTTGTACACACACAGTATATTTCATTGTTCCTAGGCACAAATAAATAACTTTTGTTGGATTCATTAATTATTTGTGGTAAGAGCTAAGCCATGACCTAACAAATAAAATACTTTACGTTGAGAAAATAATTTTAAGCATTTCAAGTAGAAACAGCCCACTGATTTGCTTAATATTACATGGCACATTGTACCACTTAAAAAAAAAAAACAACAATCCAATAATCCATTTTCTCCCAATTTGGAACAGGTTAAGTGTTACAATGGTCTGTTTGTAAGTCATGCCTTCAACTTCACCACATGAACATCCTACCTTTTGGTGTGTACATGCCCTGCTGCATGGAGCCTCCGGGCTCAAACACCGGTGCTTTGAAGTCAGCCACAGCAGAGAGCATCTCCTCAAAACTACAACTCCCTGGTACAATGCCACTCTTTGGGTTGGGATTCTCAGGAATCTAAGAAAACCGCTTAAGGAAAAAAGACTGTCATGGATGACTGAATATAGTTGCTCTTTAACATATTTGTTAAGTATTGAAGGATACAAGGTCTAACAACGCGCTGTGTGTACGGTCATTCATACACAATTGTGAGACCATCTCAGACCGAAGGATCTCATCATCTGTCATCCCTGTTGGTGAGAGTGAAATGGAGAACGTAAATGTTATAGCTGTACATTAAATACCAATTAGCAGAACTCAGAGTTGAGGCTGTGGGGGACCTATGTTCATCTCCAGCTTGAGCAAAATACTTTAGCAGCAGCACTCCATAGGTGTGGTGTGCCTGAAAAAGTCTGCTGAGCACCCAGTGCTTTGTGAAGGTCATCATGAAACCTGAACACATTCCCTGGCCAGATTTCAGAATTTTTCAATGCCTCCCAATGAGGCAGCAACGATTCAGACAGTGACTGCCCAGTCACTACCTGTGTAAGATGTCTAAACAAGGTTTCTCTTAAAGGAAAGAACAGCAACACTGCATCATATCTGTTGTAGAAAAGTCATTCTACTTCAGAAATGAAATTGTAGCATACATTATGCAAAATATGGTTACAAATATATTTGTTTTGACAACATTTTGGGACACAACTAAACATTCACATACAAAAATGGTGATGTTATCACATACTGCTAATTGGTATTTTCTTTAATATACTTAACTTAAATTGTTGCTAATTATAGTTCGCTGCATGCGATGCCTGATTTGCAGGTGGCTTAGTAAGACACTTTGCAAAATTATGTGATGTCACAAAGGAAGAGCCTAAAACACAATTAAATCATATAGGAAAATGACACTAGCTAACACTCACCCACAATTACCCCAAGACACATATGAGGATATAACACCCTGTGATTTCAAAATGATCACTAAAGTGTATCAACACTTCAGACAGCAAACACATTATGAACTTTTTGGAATGAAATGCACCGTAGGCTTAGTTTCTTATATTGTGTGCCGTTTGTTCTTGTATCACTCCCTCTAGACTGTGTTCTTACCCAAATGAATGCGAAGGCTTGTCAATATGACCAGGAAGGTCAGTGCTCCTTCAAGCATTGGCCGCTCCTGCTCAGAGTCTAACACAGCATTCTGATGCTGAGACGCCATGGTCAACAGGTCAACCACTTTGAACCTGTGTTAGAGAAGACAGTGAATACAATGCTACTAATCTGTGTTGAATTAAAGGTTATCAGTGCATGGGTATGAGTTAGAGTATGGGTAGGGTATGACTTACCTCTCAAAAACACTTGAGATAAAGTAGTCAGGATCTAGTCTTGATGCACAAACCTGTAAAATAAATGCAGAAAAGAGAAATTCAAAACAAACAAGAACAAAAAAACAACTACAGTATATGATAAATACTGATAGTGAGCACTGTCTGTAATACAGAAATCCAAACCTGGAGCAGATAGATATCTGGGTCAATCATGGAGTTGCAGAAGTGTGACTGCACGTAGGTCATAGCCTGTCCCTTGATCTGGAGACCATTCCTGACCCACATGTTGCTGTGGATTTCTGACAGGCACGCCTACAGCCATATATAACAAAGTTTTACTTAACGTGTGGCTACAGAACTGGAGGAGATAATATACATGAACACAAACCCAGAAATCTGTTTATGGGGCTCTAGTGTTATACCTGGATTTGAAGTGGATGCACCATGATCTTCATCAGCATCTCTTGATCAGGCAGGAGGCTGTCCAGGTCCAGGCCTTGGCACTTTACAGCCTGTGAATTTTCAACCAAACAATTCACTTTAAAAAACATGTACGAATATAATGCAAAGTCATGTTTGAAGAGATGAGACCCTCTGACATACCTTACTGAGGAACATGGCATAGTAGCGGTGCAGAGGCAGGTGAAATGTCACTTGATTTGGAGCAGGCTATAAAATAAAAGAGCCATTAGGAACAGCGGAGCAGAAAGCTTACTTATAAATACAGCAGGTTGGCTTATAAATTTACCTCGTCAATGAAGCCAATGGCATCAAACCAGATCTGCAGGGTCTCTAAGCAGTAGCGTACCACAGTTTTAGTATATTCCTGTGTCTCCTGTTAACAGGCAATTTAACATATTAATTTCATATAGGGTTATACAGTAAGTGCATACAGCACAGGATGCTCGAGATGCACGTTCAAGTGTGATCGTTCAAGATCATCACAAATGCACAGAGGAGATGTCTGTGAGAGTAGTCTTGTGTATAGGTGGGACTTACTTTCACTTTGCAGTGTGTTAAGAGACCCCACATTGGTTGTGCGCAGGCCTCAAGCTCTGCTGCAAACGCTGCATAGTATGTCTGGGACTCAAATTCCACATGTTCATTCATCTCCCGCTTATTCAGGTTCATGCCTATCACCGCAAGAAATTATTTAAAAGGTTAGACAGTCACCACATGTTACATGGCTTCCTATTTAAATAAATTTAAAAAAGGGAAATCACAAAGAGCGGAGCTTGTGTTTTGAAAATTCTTTACCCCTAAATATATTTTTTGTACCCACAATTTAAAGCTGGAGCAGCGTGAAGTTGACACTGCACATAAAGCCAGCAAGAGGATACTCAAGCCCACTGCAAGGGTGAGTGTTATTTTTAGGATTGCGGTAGAGTACACACTGCAAGTGAGCAGTACCAACTACAATTCTAATTCAGAGACAAAGTCATTCACGACACGACTCGCTGTTCCTGTGAGTCATTCTGTCTGTCCAAGCACACTGTTGGTATATAAAGTCTAATTGAAAATCTGTACAAGCAGGAGCATTCATTTACATCAAGTGATGTGTTTGACCTCATGGAGTTTGCATCACAAATTGCAGGAGGTATTGTGGCATTATCAAACCACTACACTGCCATAATTTAATAGATGGGGTACAAGAATTAAGCAATGACAAATAACAACAGGTAAGTAATACTCACACCCAAAGAATGCTATGGAAAGATTTTTGAGCATGCACACTGAACTCTGCCTCCCATAAGTGCATGAACATATGAATGAGAGGCAGTGTCCTGCTCAGGTTAGAAAAAAAGAACTATATATGTGAAGTTGATTTACCATTTAGCTATCAAACTGTGACTTACCTTGGAAAAATGACACAAAGCTCATCCATAGCATCAGCAATGAATGATCCTCCAGGAACTTTTTCGCTACACTTTGGTGTGAGAGGATGTTAATAAAGTCACTAACTAATGGCCAATAGGTGTTGTTCTTCAACAGAGCCTCACTGCAGTTCACCACAACGTGGCAACTGTTCTCTTCATCTAAAAAGGAAAAACACAAACACATGAGTGACATTAAGTTAATGGAATTTCGGCTCATTTTGTATTTTGTTTTTTATTTTTTATAACAGCATATCAAAAAAGACAGATATGTAGAGAAAGACAATACATTCATCACCTGGCTTCCAATACAGAGTAACATTTTTGTAGTATTCTGCAATATAATAAAAATAAAAAAACAAAAAAGGACTGCACTCAAATTTTAATTCAAGCTTCAAGCACTCAAGAGCCTGCACAACAACAAAAAAGCCAGAGGGATGAAACATCTGTGCTTGTTTTTTCAATCAAGAGCTGCATTTTGCTTTTTTGAAAGCATTCCAGTTTTCCCTTCTTAAAAACATGTCCCTGTTTGTGTACTACTAAAAATTAGAGAGTGCCGTCCTTATGAATATACAGTTAATGATGAGCCACTAACGTAACAATATTGACCTGGTATGATGTCCCCCGTGCCTCATGGCCCAATCCATGACTGTGGATCTTTTTGAAAAGGTGCATACAACTTGAGATTTTGAGTTGTGACATTAAAGCTAGGTCTTTGAAGCTGGTAAAGCAAAACAGTTCCACCTTGCATACTACCACAGGCGTTAATGATCAGTCTGCAAATATCAGCAATCACTTTAAATCTCATGCTGTTCACATGTGGTGTGTGCTCCAAACATTGCATCAGCCACCTGCTTCGTTCTTTACAGAAACTATTTGAAGTGTGTTGAGGTGTGTTAATTCAATATAATTAGAAATCAGACACATATAGACAGCTTACCCTGAAGTTCACTTTTAATAAGGCAACTCTCCATCATGTAGAGGAGGACTGTGACCATGATGTCCAGTAGCTGACACTCCTCTGTCACATGTCGAGCCAGCTCCTCATTGCTGAACAGCTGCACACTAATATGTACAATGCGGTTGGACATGGTATCTGACTCATGGCTTTTCATGAGTGTTTTCATGATGAATGCATAATGCTGAACAAATGTTTTTGTGAAAGTGATCTGCCGGACAGGAAGAGAAAAATCCATAACACAATTGTTATGATGCTGTCGCTTTAAAGTTAGATTCCATTTGCTTTCAAAACATAATACATATGACAAGCACCATTTCAGTTACAAAATACAAAAGACCAGACATGTATCTAAAAGTGAGAGTAGACTGTTGCATTTTTGTAAATAAATGGGAAAAGGGAAAAAAAAAAATATATAGAAGAAATACCTTGTAATCTTGATCTGGCAACATGTTTAGCAGGAAGGTGACCATCTTCTGGGGAAATTCATATTTTATCGTCCAAAACAGCAACTCTTCCAGAAAGCATTTGTGCTTCAGGGATTCAATAATAGATGGGTCTGAGGGCAGAAAGAGCACACAATAAGATGGGTGGTTCATCTAACATAGTGTTCTCCAATTTCTTTACATTTACCTTTGGTACTGCTGCTCAGCTTAACCCTCTTCCTCTGTCCAACAGACTGCCCAGCATCTTGGTCCTCCTGAGAGGAAAAAACAACACAAATTTCAACCAACAGGTCTACAAAATGTTTAAGAGTAATCGTAGTCACATCATTAGTTCATATTAAATGAAAAAACAGATTTAGAGTCTACATCTATGTAGACTCTGAACCTACTCTATGTAGATTTTGTTTTCACATTTAATAGCCAGAAATATTCATATATGAGAAATATGAGTTGTCCTGTGTGTGATGCTGGCACATACCTCTTTATTAGACTCATCTGGGCTCCCTGGTGCAGTGGTTCCTAGGTACACCAAGGAAAACATTTAGCCATCTTAAGCCACTGGACAAACACAAGCAGATGCCCAAGATATCACAGATAGCAAAAATCAAAATTTGCTCAAACAGTAGTATTCAACATGGGTTAAAAGAAGACGTGACACCCTTTCTAATTCTTTCAAAATCATGTTTGCAAAGTTTGATTTCTCTAAAAATAAGTGCTGAGGTCTGGTGATGAACTTTATCTGTTTATCTTAACCAACTGATATCATACATGAACATTAAGTTGAATCACTATGATATAGTACATTCAAGTATAGTGTGGGTGTAACAAGTTGTATGGAATAAAGGGCAACTTTGTGCACGTTTCTTGCTTTTTTATTTATTTTGTATTTTAAATAATAATACACTTTACTTATATAGCACCTTTAAAAAAACAGAGTTTACAAAGTGCTTTGACAGAGAAGGTAAAAACAGGATACTCAGAAAGCAATAAAACAGAAAGCATTAAAATATAAAAGCAAACAAAAGCAATATAAAAGATTAATAAAATAACTAAATAACAAACAATAAAAGCAATTAAAAGACAATATAAATACAATATAAAGACATTACATGAAAGCAAGTCTATAAAAATGGTTTTTAAGAAGTGATTTAAAAGAGGTCACTGATTCTGCGAGCCGTATCTCCTCAGGCAGGTCGTTCCAGAGTCGAGGGGTCCTGATGACAAAAGCTCGGTCACCTTTAGATTTAAGCCTTGACTCTGGAACGGCCAGAAGGGCCCCACCTGAGGATGTAAGGCTTCGAATTGGGTCATACGGGGTCAGCATTTCTACTATATAGCTTGGGACCAGACCCAGGAGTCCCTTACACGTGATCAGTGAAATCTTAAAATCAATTCTAAATTGGATGGGGAGCCAATGGAGACAAACCAGGCTTGATGTGATGTGGGCTGTGTTCTGAACTAGTTTGAGGTGAGAGGGTAACTTTTGGTTTATGCCAGAAAGGAGGGAGTTACTGTAGTCGAGTCTCGAGAAAACTAGTGCATGAATTACTTTTTCCAGGTCCAAGTGTGAAAGCGTTGGGTTTCTGGAGATGGTTCTTATTTGATAAAAGCAGCACTGGACAATTGTTTTGAATCAAATAGAACTCCCAAATTTCTGGTAGTGGTTTTCACATTAAGTGATAATGAACCATGGCCACTGTCAATAAGACAGACGGTGTTTGTGGGGCTGATCAATATGATTTCTGATTTTGAATTATTATTAAATAATGAGAATATGTTTCACTTATGTTTGCTTGCTGCAAAATAAAGGTCCTAACAGCTTTCTGGCACCAGCAGAGTTTAGACTCCCAAAAAAATGCATGCACATTATCAGGAATTTCAAAACTGAAAATATGCTTCATATAATGTGTAATGGTTATCTTACCCAATAGGACCATTGCTCCTGCACCTCCTTCAGCACCACCTGTGACATCAGCAGTAGCACCTTGGGCTTTCTCCTCCACAGACACCAGACCTGAATTCTTCAAGGCTGACAAATACTTGTCATAGTTCTTTTTAGCATACAAATTCTCCTCTTGGCCTGCAACCATGAAGCAAAACAGAAATTTCAACAATGGTTGTCATATCAACATCTCAAGATGAAGACAACTTCATCACACGCAAATGTGCAATATTTGAAGTAAAGGAAACCTGGATTAGGTATTCTGCTACATTAATGTGTGACTTAGATGAAAGTGCAGACCAAAAGGTTTTCCTCTTTCCACTTTTTTACAAATTAACTGTAAACGTTGTACATTAGCATATGCATTAATTTTTTTATTTCAAGAAAATGTCCATAGGTGCTCAATAAATCAAGCAGAATCTGTCTTTCCCTCCTGAAAAGTAATTGTAATGCATTGGCAAGAGACAACAATAAAGAAAAACCACAATGACATTACTTCAATAATTTAGAAATTATTGCCTAAAACCAAGAAAGAAAGCCCTAAAATTCCATAGTATGGCAAGTATGTTAGTATGCCTAATAATTATCAGCCTATGTTGGTCTTACAGAAACTCTAGTGTACATATTTACCCATGCTCAACTCCTTGAATGTTTGCCGATTGGTCAAGATCATTGTCAGGACAGTCCTCATTGCTCCTCCCATCTTTGTGAGCTCCTCCAAGAAGGAGATCTGAGGCTCCAGCTGCTGCAGGACTTTCTGTAGATCTCGGTCAGTTGATGTGTCTGGTAAAGCAAGATAAGAGATACAAGCCATCAGACTCAGTACATTGTGGATGTAATTTTGGATGTGACCAGTTGTAGAACACTGGTATGCAGCTTGCACAGCAGATCCTGTTTTGCATTTTACATGCAACAGGGGATCCATAAAAACTGGATTAAATGGGGGAATATGGAATACTTTTGATATATGGTTACTGAAAGACACAGCCACATTTAAAGTAATGGTTACAGCTATTACTGATGGTCAGTGGGTCAAAGTATATAATCTCACATCTTTGTAGTGAAAATATTGTTGTCACAAGTGTTTTAACCTGGCTCAATGTATCCATCTCTCAGATACTGTATGATACACAGGATAAAGCGAGGAAGAACCATCTCAGACATCAAGAGAAGGTCTCGAGGTATTGAGGGGACATTCTCCCCCGTTCTCAACCGATGTGGTCTGCAAAACCTGTCAGACAAAAAAAAAAAAAAAAACAGCATGTTGATGTTGCAGTTTAAATTATTTGAGGTAACAGGTGACACCTGTGCAATTTGGGTAGAGGCATCATAATGGTCCCGACTCGCACCAAACAAAAAAGGTTGGGTTTACCCGGGATTACATCAAGTTAAAGAGTTTAATGAACATTGGGTTGGGTTGAGGTTGAAGACGTTTGGGATTAGGCGAGTGTTCCAGGGTAGGAATCCATGAGGACATTTTTATCTCTGTCCATAGCAACTCACAAACTACATATCTTGCTCAGATTCCTCACAACTGCAAAGTCATTGCAAATAAAAGCATCAAAACGTGACTACAGACACTACCATAAACTGAGCAGCTAATAAACCACTCAACACTGACAAAATCTTATCTAACAATACTCCAGATAATTTCAAAACTGTGACAGTAATTTGTATCATTGTGTTATACGTTTTGACTCCATCATACAATACCATATCTAAACTATGATTATACATTACGGTTTGTTTGAGAAAAAACTGGAGATATGATGATAAAATTGTAACTATCACTTAATATTAGTAAAAGAGGACACATTTATATCACGACAATCGAGCTCCCAGGCCACATCTAAGCAGTCGAATTGGTAATATAGATAAATAACCTCCAGCGACCGCTGCTGG
Source organism: Gadopsis marmoratus (assembly GCA_036023855.1). Taxonomy (NCBI): domain Eukaryota; kingdom Metazoa; phylum Chordata; class Actinopteri; order Centrarchiformes; family Percichthyidae; genus Gadopsis; species Gadopsis marmoratus. Next base: position 37,608 of record JAVQJF010078365.1, on the reverse strand, counting down.
TATAAGAATTATTATTATGATTAGCAAGGGTGGCTAATCCTCTGAGCAGAACTGCTTAGTCGAGGGTTTCCTATTAATAAAATGACAGGAGCATCGTTATATGCAAAACTGTTGCTGACTGTCAGTTATTCGTGAGCATATCTCAGACAGAATAATCTAGAAGCTGACACCAGTTACGCAGATAAGAAAATTGTATTAGCTATGTTAGCTTTCCACCAAGACCTGTCAAAACGGGATAAGCCGTGAGTTAGCATAGCCAGCTTAGCTAGCAGCTAGCTTGGACTTACCCACTCTCTCGCATGACATTACTGTCTCCACAGTCACAGGCCCCACCAGCCTGGCTCCTGAACATGTTGAAATCATGGCCCGTGTGGTCTCCGTTATTGAAACACTCAGCACACAGTGACATGCACGGCGAAATGCCACAGGTCCGGCATCGATATGCCACGAAATTAGCCGTCCAAACCAAGCCGCACAGAGTCGCGTTATCATAGGACCGGACGGTTTTACAGAACTCCTCGAAGCCTTCGCCTCCTGCAATTAGACATTTGCACCAGTCAAGAGCCTCTGTGTCCGCCGCTGGTTTTTCGGGATTTAGTACAGCGTCAAGCAGCTCCTGAAGTTGTCGGACCCCGGAGCTGTTGTCAGTCCGATTTAATTCTGCCTTCAAGTGTACGGCCGTGGCTTTCTTGTCGCGGCGCAGCAGCGACGCCGCCATCATGCACTCCGGCTTGTCCACAAATTTATTTTTGTTGTGTTGTTTCCATGTTCTCGTGCTTTCTCGCGATACGACTTGTTACGTCGTTGTTGGCCGATACATTTCCAAACGCAATTTACGCCCAGTGTGCTGTGAACGTTAATCTAATTTAAGTATTTTATTTCATTTAAGTGTTGTATAAATACTTGATCTAGCAGCGTCTAAGACGTGTTAGTTGTTTAACCAGCTCAGTTGGTTTGGAACCGTCCCTTTATCATAAAAGACAAACAATTATCTTAGTGCACTCGTGCAACACAATGCTGTGCAGAAAGCCACATCATGTGTCATTTGGTAGGTCAATTATCAATTAAATGATCGAATTAAAGAATCCCCTTTATTACACTTTGATAAGACACTATTTCATATGTACATACATTTAAATTGACGGGTATTTTTATGATATATTTTTATTTATTACTTATTGATTTGACTTTTTCTGGAAGTCACGTTATCAGTTGTATTGCGATAAACTAACTCCTATTCTAATATTATTGTTTGAAACTTTGCGTAGAATAAATTAATTTCGCAAAAACAGACAGGATGCGGGGAGGGGCTACTATCCGCCGTTCCGGGGTCAGAGTCGGATTGTTTTGGTTGATGCACACCGTCTGGCGGAAGTCATCTACAACCATGCTCAAACATACACACTCACAGCGATTTTAGCTGAAGAATCATCGTTTGAATGAACCTATTGGAGTTGTAGCACACGGGTTTTGGAACATCACGGCCGCTAGTCATGAAGCTAAAAGAGTTAGAGAGTTGCCTACAGCAAGTAGACGCGTTTGAAGAGCCGAAAATCCTCCTTGAGCAATATCCAACCAGCCCGCATATCGCTGGTGAGGCGACAACGCGTTATCATCATATGAGAGTTGGTTGATAGCCGACGTTGTTGTCATTAACGTCCTGCTTTTTCTCCCGCAGCATGCATGCTTTATACAATCCAGAGTACGTTTGATGATATTGAGGGTAAACTAGTGGCTGATCTGGGATGTGGCTGTGGGGTCCTCAGCATCGGGGCTGCGATGCTGGATGCAGGGTGAGAGCACCTGACCTTATATTGTCTTTAACAATGTCCACACGTTTCGGGTAACAGCTGCCATTTTCAATCCGCTTCATTCCTCGCTCCCTTCTCTCTCCTCTACAGCTTGTGCGTTGGCTTCGACATTGACAACGACGCGCTGGATATATTCAAAAGAAATGCAGAGGAATTTGAGATCTCCAACGTGGACCTGGTCCAGTGTGACCTGTGCGCTCTGGCGGCAGAAGCGTATGCCACAAAGTTTGACACTGTAATAATGAATCCACCATTTGGCACAAAACACAACGCAGGTGAGTGCAGTTTAAAGGGCCACTACTCCAGTGATTTACTATTGTGCTTCTGTAAAGTTGGGGGACTTCCAAAAGACAGATAAAAAATAAATAATCCAACAGAGGCCAAGATACCTTGGCTTTCAGTTCCATTGTATGGGTCAAGATACAAAGATTCTGGGTCCTACAATCTACATAATGCAGCATCTGTCAGCAGGCCCTCCCTGGTTATTTTCCTCATACTTGAGGCCACGTCCAGGACATACGGGATGGATGGCAGCAATAGAGAGCTTTCCACTTCCGACAACAGCATGATCGCAGAATGTGACTTAAAAAAAAACCCTTTTACCAGAGCGTTCAACCACATCGCATGATCTCTCTGTGATAAGGTTTGCATAGTTATTACTTTGCACTTAAAATGTGGCATGATATCCATTCAGTTTGGGCGTACTTACATTTGACAAAGAACTCCAGATTAGTTTTTGTTCTCAGGCATTTCTGTATTTAGCTCAAAGAATATATCTGAGCTTTCTGAAAAATTTGTTTCCCTGTCATAAACATTATCTTGGATTTTTACACAGTATTTACAAGTCAGAAACTGGTAATCATGGAAACTCCCATGACATGAACATTAGAAGAGACACTGAACAGTTTTCATGTGCCGAGTATTTCTGCTTGCGACATGTATGCTGATCTCCACGTGTAAAAGTCAGTTGAGTACCCCTTTAACTAATTGCAGCACTATCAAGTTGTATGTAGTATTTCATGTTTTTATTCTTTATTCAAGGCATGGACATGAAGTTCCTACAGGCCGCTTTAACAATGGCAAAGACAGCAGTCTATTCACTTCATAAAACATCAACACGAGAGGTAAGTTAAGCATCCATATCAGTCACTTTTACAGCAGTATGGTCACCGGTCTTTATTGGGAAAGTTATTAGCAAAAACAGTGATTTTACATAGCAGTAACCACATTGTTTCAATGAAAAAGGTCAAAACTCAGTCTACATGTCCGGTGTGAACACTGAAGTGCTTGTCTTGCAATTCCTCATCTGATTACAGCACATACAAAAGAAAGCTAATGACTGGGGAGTGAAGATGGAAGTAATAGCAGGTGAGGATAATGCAGTACATGTTCTGTGAAACTGAAATATTCAAACACTGATTACATACCGTCTTTACAGAACTACGGTATGACTTGCCAGCATCTTACAAGTTCCACAAAAAGAAATCGGTAAGCCAACATACTGTGTCAAAATAGTCCATTTATACATGTTTTCCAGCAGATGTCTCAAACAGATCGTCATTCATTTTTTTAAAGGTTTATTTGCTATTCACATATACAAACTTAAAAAAAAAAATAGCAAAGCAGTTCTCATGAGTCTGTGTAGGCTATATAGAAGGGGAAAAAAATGGGACACAGGTCTTACAAAACCAACTGTGTTCATGTGAAATTAAATTACTGTCAAAGAGCAGATTTATGTTGAATGATAAAATCAAAAAAACATTTTAAGAGAAACATAGGTACACAACGATGTGAGAGGCACAATATACAGAGACTTAATGACTGAAAACTGAAACCAAGCGTTGCACATTCTTCTCTAGGTTGACATCCAGGTGGACTTCATAAGATTCTCCAAAGCCTGACGATGTCAATGGAATGGGGACTTAAGTTGCCTCTGCGTTTTCTGTTTATAATAAATGTTTTCAAAAAAGAAAAATTCTGGGTGTGACCTTGTGACTATGATCTGTTTTCAGTTTTGGCAACTTTTGCTGCAGGACCATCAGCCTCCTCTAGTTCTCTCTTTGGTGCTGCGGGTGCTAGAGGAAAGAACAAAGTAGATATGATTAATGCAGCAAACCAAATTTTGAAGCTCTGAAAGATGCTGAACTTACCATCTTCATCATCATCACTATCAAATTTCGTCTTTTTGCCCCTGTACTGAGTTCTGCCTTGATCTCTGCCACCTCTTCCCCTTCGGCCTCCTCTTCCTCTGCCACCTGATCTCCCTCTGCCACCTTTTAAGATGGACAAGATACATCAGTACTACATCATAAATACAGTACATGAATCATTGATGATGCAAAATAGTTTATTGAAGATTTACAAATCATTTTAAATCAGCTGCTAGTCCAAAAATAGTATTTACCTCTGCCTTTGGCCTTGTTGAAGGATTCTTGTTGAGCTTCAATAATCTTCTTCAGTTCCTCTTTCTCCTCGTCCCCCTCAAGCACCTGCCACGTAACACTACTGTTCTTGATTTTCAATTCCTCTCCTTTAGCCTCTTTGGCCTTATCAAATGCTTCCTTTGCATTCCCGTCGAAAAGGAGTGTGCCCTTGTGGAAAGTAAAAATGCATCATTTTAAAATCACATCTCTTTACCCTGACTGTTGAGACTTGAGTGAAAGTTTTACTTACCTCTTTGGCTCCTCTTGTAAAATCAACCCACTTGATCTTTCCATGGCCAGAGAACAACTCATGAAAGTCTTCTCTTGAAACATCTTCGAGCTCTCCTGAAAACTTCAACAAGCAACCTGTCTGTTCATCCAAAAGCAGACCCTGCAACCCAAATTAAGTATTATTACTGTAATCAGACATCATCCCAGTGAGAGAATTTAAGCTTGTATGCACGTGGGAGGATCTTACCATTTCTTTCTCTTCTGCATGTTTCTGTTGTTGTTCCTTCTCCCTGAATAATAATTTTGGGAGGAGGGTCAGTCATTTTTCACAAAACGTACAGTACATTTTTAGGACAGAAAGGTATTACTTGTGTACTCACTGTTTAGCTTTTGCCTTTGTCTCTGCTTTATGATGTTTTCTCTCTTCTGCTTTCTTTGTATGGTAGTCGTCTCTGAAAGCAGAACAGCAATGGCATGATTATTATATACAGTGACATTCAAAAGTTTGTATGCAAAACATTTGTCCACTGTAGACCATTCTGAAACCAAGAAGCAATACAACTTACCTTAATAACACAAGCATCTCATTGTCTTTGAATGACTTTATGTCTGAACGTTCAAGGAACTGCTTTGCCGACTCCTCTGTGTCAAAACAGATAAACACGGATCCCTGTAAAGAAATTAATTGAAGTCATTTATATAATCAACCCATAATCATTGGGGGGGGGGAACAGTTGGAATTGTTAGAATATAAATGTAATATACCTTGAACTGCCTTTGCAGGTTTCTCCTCATTTGAATGTTTTCTATGGCGCCTTTTCCATTCAGCCACTCCTGAATCTCATCCAGGGTAGTTTCGAGAGGAAAACCTTTCTAGATGAGAAAAGATGATATTAGAATGTGGGAAACAACAGAATACCAAAGGTAAAGAAGAAAATGTGAATATGTACAATGGTAATTTTTGGCAATACATTACAAAATATTTACATTTAAAAAAAGCATTTATGTAAGTTTAGCACAAATACAGGGGGTCATGACATGCAGATGTTTGCAAGGAAAAAACCTGCTGGGGAGACAAAATACACCTCGTCTATAGTTTTATATAATGTAAATAGACACATGTCAGTTTATTGGGTACACCTAGCTAAAACTAATACTACTAACAGTAAATCCTCCCTTCATGAAGGTTATAATGTTCAGTTTGTTAAAACTGTTGGTGTTAATTCAACTGTGTGGTCATTTTAGATGATGTAGTGCATTACACTGACAGGTGTTTCTATTTTATCCACCCCATTATATCAATGAGCAAACGCCAAATAACATAAACACCTCTGTTCAAAATATCCACAAACTACACCCTCCAAAGTGATCATAAAGTTGAATCAACACCTCTCTAAAACAGTTCCAACAGAAACTGAACCGTATAACCTTCAAGATTTACTGCCAAACTGTTGTATTAGACTGCATTGGTTTTAGCTAGGTGTGCCTAAAAGTGACAACATGAATTGTAAATTAGTATGCACGCACTTTAAAAACTTACAATGTACACAGATTTGTGTTTAACAGCGTCTTTGTATTCATCATTCAGTTCGGGTAAGGGCTTGTTTGGAGACCTCCTGACTTTAGTCTTGTCTTCGCTGATTTCCAAGAGGCCAGTGTTTGATTTCTGGAGAGCTGCAACAATGACGCTGCTTTCGTCAGTTAAAGATTTCAGCCTGGGAAGAGAAAACAGATGTTTCAATAAATACTCTGAAATTGAAGATCCTGCTGTAAGAAATATACAGACTTTAACCAGTTGGATTTTGATGACTTTTCAATAGGAGGGTCTCTGAATCTAATGGCCGGACAGTGAATGAATGACTGAAATAAAGATAAAATGTGAGTATCCAACAGCAGTTAAATAGACAAAGCAATAAATAGAAGTATAACAAACCTGTTGAATTTAAGCATGGTCTCCAAAGTCACCCAGCCATCATCAAGTTGCAGTTGTTCTTTGAGAAACTTGTCTCTCGGAAGATTGTGATCCCCAAAGTAGTACTAGAGGTTAGGAATGAGAGACATTTTTTAACTCACTTTACCAAAATACAAAATGTCAATTTTAAAAATCAGAATTACCTCTATTTGTCGTGCCACTTTCTTCTCAATTGGAGACATCTCTTGATTTTCTGCCATGATTGATCTGTGTAAAATACAGCAATCTATACAATTATAATATAATAATAGGATGCCACTGTTGCAACAAGTCAGTTTGTGAAATTTCTTCTCTCCTAGATATTCCATGATCAACTGTAAGTGGTATTATTGCAAAGTGGAAACGTTTATGAACCACAGCAACTCAGCCACGAAGTGGCAGACCATGTAAAGTTACAGAGTGGGGTTGCCGAGTGCTGAGGCGCATAGTGCATAGAAATCGCCAAAGCTCTGCTGACTCAATAACTGCAGAGTTCCAAACCAGCTCTGGCATTAATGTCAGCACCAAAACTGTGTGCCGGGAGCTTCATGGCATGGGTTCCAAGCCTTATATAACCAATCACAATGCCAAGCGTCGGATGGAGTGGTGTAATGTGTAGGTGGCCCAATACTTTTCTCCATATAGTGTATATGTAAATTTGATAATATATAATAATATCCAATTCAATAATCATTAGTTGTCTTCCTAATACACTTATATAAACATAAGCTTATTATATCAATTGATTCTCTTCAGTATTGGTGTGTTGTCCAGTTACTGAGCAGGATTTGTTGAAATTTGAGTAAACCAGCCTTTTATAGCAATCGAGTAAGTTCTTAACCCTTCCTTGACATATGCAGTAACAGCAGCTGTTGTCTGGGGTGAACCGAGTATCTCCTTGTGTAATGAGTCACTTTATTATTTGTTACAGTTTAATAGCGAGGAAAAAATCCCGGTCATATAGCTTGCATAGCTTCACCCAGTGAATGGAATTTAAAAAGGTCAATTTAAGACGGATTAAAAAATGTCTATAACTGGCACAATCAGGAAACCGTTTTATTTATCCTGATGTCATGCTGCTGTTGCTGCTAGCTTGATAGCTAACATAGCTTAGCTTAGCTAACATGCCGCAGCTGCCCACCGGCCACGCTGTGCGTGCTTTTACACTAAAAGCCAAGACTATCAGTTTGTCAGACTACGTTGACGGTACAAATGTTTTTCAGTGTGGTATTTAGTTCGCTATAAATTACCTTAGTGGGTCATGTTAAATTGGCCATTAACACTCTGCGTAACTCCATTATAGCTAAAACATGCTATTCAAACATGCTAGACGAGAATGTCTACGCTGTTCTTTTGTAAACATGCAGAATATTTCCACGATAATATAAAGAAACCATTAAAATACAACCTTTTACACCACGTTGAAAAGTTATACTTACGTTACGCTCAGTTGCCGCTAGCACCAGTTTTTGCTGTTCAGACCAAAAGCCCTCACTTTTCTGCTCGCACGTTGTAGAAATGCGTGCTACGGAGTCAAACCAGGGCCAAAAAGAGAGCGTCTGAGCGCTAACGCCACTGTGGCCCTCAGCAGCTTGGATGTGAGCGGCTACAGTATCTGTGTGTAATGGGAGGCCACGGCCCCAGGGTGTCGCTGTGATTCGGTGTAACTGCAGCACAGAAGTGAGACTGCAGTGATAGTGTCAAAAATATGTGCTGTCATATGTGATTTAGCTATTGCCTAATTTTACAAATAACACACTTGTTATTTGTTGTTATTATTATTTAATGTATTTTTTCTTGTTTTGATTTTATATATTTTTTATTTATGTGTGTTCTCACACTGACATTTCTTAATTCTTTTAAAGAGAGCGGTTATTGCAGCCGGAATGCATCAGCAGTTTTGTCAGTCCTATAGTTGAAAATAAATTCAACAAAATGATCAAACATGAGGTGACTCTTTTGCTGTTTTCACTAATGGGAGTACGGTCTTTTTTCTTAATTTGTTTTGTAGAAACAAACACACCGCAGTTCTCAACGCAGAACAAGCGCACCAGTTTTCTCCTATGATCCCAATTCATATTTTGTAATATTAAATTTGTAACATGTTTTTAATACTTCCATTAGTTTTTTAGCTTATTTATGTATTCTGCTTTTATTTTATGCTTTTAAAATCATACCGATGTCTTTTGCTAATGCCTTGTTTCTTTTAGATCTTGTCTTAATGAATTCTTAAGTCTAATGTAAAGCACTTTTAATTGCCTTGTTTAAAGTTGCTATTTAAATAAATGTATAAAGCCCATACCCTGAATATGTAACCAAATGTAAATCTCAATGCGACTGTTTAGGTTAAAAATTATTAAATTTATATAATCCAATGTACCTTATATGGAACACACTGAATAATTCAGACAGAAATAACTTCATAATGATAGTGATTTATTTAATCAAGTAAGGTGGCACAGATCTATTAAAAAAAGTAAAAGATTATTTGGAGTTCCATAGTGCATCAGTAGTCTGAGGTGGATTTGGTGCATCTGTAAAGTGCATCTGAATAATACTCTAATACAATCATCTTCTGTCTATTTTAAACTAAAATGATACAGTAACTGTGAAGCCCCTGAGATTTAAGGGAAATGCTTGTTCTTCTGTATGTTCAGTTTGGCAACTGTGTAGCTCTCTAAAGGCCATTATAGCCAGTGCAAAATATGAGCTATCTTGTGTGATAGTGTACCTGACATTTGAACTCTTTGACAGAATACAGTTCACCGTTTGATTGATTTGGCACAAAATGACAACATAATAGATAAGATATGGGGTTGACACTAAACACTGAAAACACAAACACATCCATGTGATCTGGCTGGGCTGGGAAGAGTCCCCACAATCTCCCAAGAGTCCAGCTGAGGGTCATATTTCTCAATGCTCTGCAGATAAGTTCCTTTTGAGTAGGAGTACCCCCCTGTCACATAAATACAACCGTTTATTACTGCTGCCCCACACTCCATCCTCCTCTCCTTCATCACCGATATTGGCCTCCATTCGTCGCGCTCTGTGTCGTAGCAGTCTGCTATAGTCGTCTGTCCTCCCACCAAATACAGCTTGTTGTGGAGAGACACGGAACACAGCCCGTACTCTGAAAACAGAGGATTTCAAATCAAAACAGTATTCATCATATTTTTATTCCTATCACTACTACTTTTTCCTCATACCTGGGTGGGGAGTTATTGTAATGATACTCCACTCATTGACATCTGGCCTGTAGACTTGGATTTTTTCATAGGTGCAGTTTCCTCTGTACCCATAGTGGCCTCCTGTCACATAGATTTTATCTCCCATTACACAGGCAGTGGCGTTTCCCACACCTTCAAAGGAAACAGAGGTCATATATCATCTGATCAATCACTCAAGTCTATAAACATTAATGACTTAAACCTGCATTATTTGATTTTGTGACCATTTGGGGGTAGCACAAGTTTCACAGTTTATGTACTTTTAATCTCAAATGCAGGACTTTACTTGGAACAGAGTATTTTTACAGTGATATTGTCACAGAACAGCTGCTAAACTGACCCTGTAGTGAGATTGTTTACTCAACATTAATCCATTGTTTCATCTTCCTCTTCAATTCATTGATGCATATAATATAATCACTTAATATGTTGCTTACCTTGGATCATTTTGGCCACAGGTAACCATCTCTTTTTCAAAGGATCATAGAATTCGGTTTCTTGCTGTGGAGCTCCTCCTCTGTAGCCTCCGATGGCATAAATACAGCCATGCAAAGCCACAGAGCAATGGTAGTACCTAGCTGTGATCATGTGGCAACCCTCGGCCCATTCGTCAAAGTCACAGTTATAAACTGAAACTGTGTCCAGAGCCTCAACAGTGTTTGTCCTGTAACCACCGGTCACATAAATATTTGCTCCAAGCAAACTGACGCTGTAGCTCTCTCTTGCGTGGTCCGGCATGTCTTTTCCTTGCACCCAGGTGTTGCTGATAGGATCCCACGTGTGAACTTCACAAAGAGGGTGCCAGTAGTACCCACCGATGACATACATGCTGGAGGACATTTTACCGTTTGCTGACATCTCCTTGCCATTGGACCTTAAAGCCTGAACGATGATGGATTTAAATTTGACTTCACTGTTCACCAAGCACCGTCTGTGCACCTCTAAAGTAGCCTGGAAGTAAACCTCATCCAGGTCCAGATGGATGGAATGCAGCAACTCTGCAGCATAACGAACACGACTATCGAAGTCATGCACTACCCATCTGGCTACAGCATCCATCAACACCCCGTCCCTCTGCACAGTGAGGTTCTGAGCAGCCAAGACCGATCTCATCTTCTCATGACCCAGCTCTAGGAACTCCTCCTGCTGAGTGAGCTCCGTGAAGCGGCTCAGCATCACTCTGCGGGCCTCCCTCTCCAGGCCGGCACACAGGTGCAGCTCGGCAAACGCGTGCATGCCCAGACAGTTGTCCACATCCAGGAGGCGAATGAGAAACTCCTCACACGCCTGCTTGACGGATGTGAACTGCAGCAGGTCCGCGGCCTCCAGCAGGCTCTGCACGTTGCGCCCGGTGATGCACAGCCGAGCCGTGTACACATAGTTCACCAGAGCACCCAGCACGCTGCAGTCTACCCCGGCGAGTGTGACGACGCTGTCGGACCTCTCCCTCATGTCGGCTGTGAACATGACTCTGAAATAGGAGCTGCGGGCGGACAGCAGCGCCCTGTGGCAGTGGAACACCTGTCCGGACTCGCCGCATTGTAGAGCCACGTCGGTGAACAGGCGGCTGGTGTAGAAATGCCTGAGAGCATCCAGGAGCTGTGCTGGGTGCTCACCGTCGCAGAAGTCGTGTGTGTAGAGGTCATCTTGCGTGTGTGACATGGCATCTGGAGAAAACGCGTCCACATGCACAATCTGCTGTACGGACAAACACAAGCTACGTCGTGGCCTCACGCTCCCATTCAGAGTTTTCTGCGGTACTGCGACGCAAGTGCCCCTTTATTCACACTTCTGCTGCACAAACCCTGCAGCCCGACGCAGCCCAGGCTGACCTCTCGTGTATTTCCATGAGTGACCCGTGCAGCTCCCGCTCGGCTGTGTCCTCTCTCTTCTAACGCTCCTCTCCGAAACACACGGAGCCTCAATTTAGCTCCTGCGGGACGGTCGCAGGCAGCTCGATCCTATTTTGGGTATTTGTCTGTGTGGCGGCCATCCCCCCCCCCCCTCCTCCCTCCTGCAGCAAGTCTCCACCGGCGGGTCCTTGACGAAGCCGAGCAACCATTCAGCACAACACCGCTATTTTCTCTCGCAGCCTAAATATAATCCTCCATCCACAGTCTCGTCATGCGCCCACAGGCGGCGCAGGAGAAGCACCACTCGCAGAATACAAATCTTATACAAATGCACATCGCCTTCAATACAGCACAACAAGAAGCCATTGCACTCTTCACTATTCATGCGTCCCCCCCCCTCCATTCTCGTCGTTGCCATGGCATTTTGAACCCAGTTCCAGTGTGGCCCAAGACTTTATCTAATCCCAACAAGGATTAACAGCACAGTGCACAATAGTCGTTCCTGCACAAGATCTCACAGATGTGACCACGTGCGAGCTGGTTTGCACTCGATTTACAGACGATTTGCATGAAAACCAAACACACAGGAGAGTCAACAGTCTTGAAATACTGCACTTACAACTAAAGTGCATGAAATGGTGTAAAACGTTTTCAAAGCTTTTACTAGCAGTAATTATTTAAGTCACACAGTGATAATAGGACTTTAGTATTAGTAAAATGTGTAAGGACACATTTCTATAGTGTCTTACAAATGGTTGATGCTGGTGGTCTGTGTTGCATTAGGTCTTACATGCTGTTGTGCAGTGGTGGAAGAGGTACTCAGATATTTTACTTCATTAAAACTGGCAATACCACAGTGTAAAAATACTGTGTTATGAGTACAAGTCCTCCATTCAAAATCTTTCTTAACCTCCTGAGAACCGAGGAAAAAAGCATCTTCCATTTTACCGTTTTTTGTCTCAGCATGAAAACAATGCTCCCCTCATTCCACCCAAACACATGAGATGTCATTGGAAATGCCAGGATGTCCTCCATCTAGCACACCAGGACTTATAGTAGGGTAGCTCAAATGAGTCAAAAGATATAGACCAAAAACCAATGTCCACTACAGAGGACGTAAACGAACAGGCTGGGTCTCAGGAGGTTAAAAGTACAAAGTATAAGAATCAAATTACAGTATACTTAAAGTACTAAAAGTAAAAGTACTCATTATGCAGAACAGCCCATTTCAGAATATTTTACTTTACTGGATTTTATATGTTGATGCATTACTGTGCACATCACTAATGTTGATAGTTACTTTCTACACTGCTGGGTAGCTTCTTCCATAATAATGCCTCCTAATTTATTACTTGAATTATATTTCGTAATAATAATCTGAATCTGCAAAGTAACTAAAGTTATCAAATAAATGTAGTGGAGTACAATATTGGCTTCCAAGTGTATAAGTATGAAGTAACAAAAAATGGAAAATTGTACTTAAACAGTACTTAACATTCTATCACTGCTGCTGGGAAGTTTTACCAGACTGGTATATTTTTGGAGCTCGTGTCTGACACAATAACCAGTTATCATTTACACTGAGATATGATGTACCCCTGTACAATGTAATGTGATCAAATACTATAAACTATTACTTAACAAATAACCAGATTTGATATAAATGCTCTCACACAAGAACAGGATATTTAAATTTAACAAAATAAGTTATATTGCAGGGTTGTATTGGTTTGCAATAAGAATTGTTCTTACACTGTTTTTAGTCAGTGTACTTTATTTTAAATCTCTGCCTTAAAAGGTCAAACAACAAACTGAACAACAAAAGTGCATGTACAGCATCTAAACACTGGAATGTTATCAAAATGCAAGTTTTAAACCGCAAGCGTTCCAACTTCTAAACATCTTGTTAGTTGTAAACATTACGACTAAGACGGCTCCGTTATGTTAGACACTCTTGAGAATTTAGAGATTTTTAGATAGTGTTGCTGCTGTCATTTAAATGCTGAGCTGTGCTGCCTCCTTAACCAAAGGAGGCAAGGCACTGAGGTCTCGCAGGAGAGAGGACACCCCCACACAATACCACAGATCCCCCGTGCGGTCTGCGGGTGCACTGAAGGACTCAATCTCCACTCCCTCTGTGGCCAGCAGTCCTAAACAAAGAACAATCCAAAAAAAAAAAGGAGGTGTGATTTTAAGAAGGAGAACCCAATGCAATTTAGTCCTTAAAAGTCTTAACTCATACCACTTTTCACCCAAATGGAAAGCCTTATGTGTCTACAGCTTTTGCCTTGCTGACAGCGATGCATACTTTATTTTGAAATGACTCCCACCATTAACCACTTGAACCCTAATGATAACCTACATCTCCCCTTCAGTTGCTTTAACTTTAGATAGTTTGTCATCACATACAATATTCTGTGTCTGCCTGTTTCACTGACGCTATATTCAATCTTTGAGGAGGCTGGTAGGCTGTATATCTACAGGAATAATATTAAAAGTAGACTGTTACTCCAAGTTTTGAAGAAAACCTATTTGAAAAATATCTTGTCAAAACCCAAATTAAAAAGGGCATATATGCATATTAAAAACAAAAGTATGGGTCTAAATTGCACACTACATCTCACTTATCTAGAAGCCAAAGACTTCAGTTGCACAGTTGAGGCATTCTTCCTCTGGCTACTGAGGTTGGCAGATATGAAAAATATACAGGAGGAAAACAGAATGATTTAGCTGTGTTATTATGTTTGTCACATTCTGGAACTGCTTCTATGATTTTGTGATGTCCTGTGAGCACCCGCAGGCTGGACATTGTGTTATGCATACAACTGCAATATCATGAAAACTCCCTTTTATTCATATTTCACACTGTGAAGTGAAACGCTTGAATGAACGATGCCATTTATGAAGGTGTCCCATTAAAATTAATACAGCTCTAAAAAAGGTCTGAGACTGAAAAGTGGTCCTTAAAAGTTTGAGCCTTGAAGTTTGATCCATCCAGCTTGTGTTCATACCGAGACAAACTAGTTGCAGCTATCAGTTATGGTCTTATTTTAACAACTTCAGTGTTTCCCCTAAACACTACTGGGTAATTGCATCATTTTTGAGTTTCTTACCAGCCACAGAGGATAGCAGCTGAGGATCTGTGGAGGCCTTGAAGAACAGCAGATTTCCAGTGAGACAGACCGGCTGTCTGAACACACTGTCGCTCAGCTCCAGTAGGACTGGCACGCCACCTTGAATTGAACCGCTGGCTTTGTAGCTGCAGCCAGTGGCCACAATCTCCACCTTACACACGCCGCTGGCATCCCCGTCAGACGCACAGTGGGTCTGGTTTACCTGAAGAGTCAGTTCACATGTATGAAAAGATTTCTTAAAATAAAATTTAAAAAAAAGACACACACTTGTTATTGTTACACGGCATTTGCCAGAATGAGTTGATGCCGTACCGTGAATCCAGACTCCTCGGCTAGGCTCAGTACATTGATGAGGTTCGGGCAGCAGCCAGATACACGATTCAGGAGGCCAACCAGTACTGATGAAGTCATGTAACCAGTGGAGGACTTCATGCAATCCCCTGGTTTGAAAAAAATAAACCAATACATAGTGTTAACTGACACTACTATAAAGTGAAAGCTTTACAGGGTATATGTAGGAATCCTGAAGTTAAATTCCAGACCGTAACATATTTTAAAGACTGCAATGCCACAAGTTGTAACTGATTACCAGCAACACACCTTACATTTACAGTACTATACCAGTACATTTATTTTGAGACTGAAAAACAGTCTTAGTTTGAAATGATTCAGATCGGCCGAGAGGGAACAAAACATGAATAAAAAGAGAATAAAGTTGTGATTAACCCAAAGGCAAGGTTTGTTAAAAGTAATAATAGTCATTTGGCCTAAGAAATACATCATTGGCCATAAATGATATTAAATCATATAGGCCCAGACAGTCCGTCTGAATCTATGTTCCAGAAAAATAATACCTTGTAAACGCAGATTAAGCCATTTTAATACAATGTCTTCATTTTTGCTAAACTGATTTAATACCTTAAGCTTTAAAACAAATTGATTTTTAGAAAAACCATTAACTTATGTACAGCCGTCTGGTTTCTATCAAATATGGTGCCTGTTTCACAATCATACCACCAGAGGGAGAGGAAAAAAAAAGCTCCCTACGATGTTACCGCCCTCTTCAGGTTACACAAACTGGTTAGACCAGTAGTTTTACCTTGAGTAGTGATCTGAACGTGGCTGAATGGTTTCTTAGGAGCAGTACACGATTGCAGTACGGCTCCAACAGCTTCACCCAGTTTGATCAGTTGATGAGATTCCTGTGAGAAAGTGCTGGCCAACACCTGCGCGTTCACCTACAAAAAAATAAATAAATAAATAAAAAATTTTAAAAAAAGGAGAAGACGTGGAATCAGATTGCTTGTGAACTGATTGGGGTCACACATTATAAAAACAGATGTTCCAAATCTAACTCAATATTGATATTCCCCTATCATTTAAATGGAAGGCTAAGCGAAGACTGAGCCGTTTCCCCCCCGATGTCAGTGTTAACACCAAACACAATAAAGTATTTTGAGACCCATACCACAGCCACCGGATTCCAGTAGGCATTTTCATGCCAAATTTGTTTTGTTCTTTGAATATTTAATACTTCCACTTGATGATGCACTGCTTACTTTCAGACTGTGAGTTCAGAGACAGAATTACAGATCTAGATCTCGTAGTTCCAAGTGTATATGCATTTTTAGGCAAAAGGTTTATTCTTGACCTTGGAAACAGCAGTTGGAAAAACAATCTCACAAGGTCAATTTAGTAGTCAACCTTTTGATCACATCACACAATCATAATCAAAGACCTTCATGGAGTCTGTTAGGTTGATCTAAGGGATTCTTATTTCCTAATGCCACTGAGGCCATTTTGGCTGGTCTTGTATGAATGTGGACTGTAAAAGTTTTAAAATGTTCTCTGTGGCTTGTGCTTAGAAATAACTTTTAGACAGAAAGCCTGCGTTACAAACTGGGGGGGGGTCAAGTTAGACAAATGTGGGCATTTACCAGGCATTATGGAAGAGTAGGTTTCACTGTTTTTGGAGCTTTACCCATTTTAGGGACTGGAGAACAGAATATCTCAGGCCCTGCTGCACTGATTCGGATCACTCTGTTTTTAATCTTTCCAACTTTATGGAAGTGCGACTTTAACAAAACTCAAGGACTGAGAAGTAATTTGTTTGAAAAGGTACAAGAACACGGAATAAAACGTACTGCTCCAACCAGCTTCTTGCCCATCACCATGTCCACGATCTGCAGAGCGATGTCCTCCCCACAGCGAGCCTGAGCCTCCTTCGTACTGGCTCCCAGGTGAGGACAGCTGATGACATTAGGATGGTCGACCAACGAACGGTCCTTAGGAGGCTCCTGCGGCCAAACAAACACAAAGTAAGATCTCTTTTATAAATATTAAGGAGCAATTAAAGACACAATATGATTCGTAACAACAAATAGTTACACGGAGTAACTTGTAAGCAAAATTAGAGTTATTTGTGTGAAGACAAGTTCCAATACGCTTGCCTCAACAAAGACATCAAGCCCTGCGCCTCCACACTGTCCGGACTCCAAAGCTCTGAGGAGAGCCTCCTCGTCGATGATGCCCCCTCGTGCACAGTTCACAACCCTCACTCCTTTCTTGCATTTAGCAAACGTTTCATCATTAAGCAGACCTTGGCAGAAAAAAAAATAATTGAAGAAATTCCATAATATACAAGTACAATTTATGATAGCAATATAATGACCTGCGTAAGAAAACTCACCAACAGTAGAGGGCATTAGGGGAGTGTGGACAGTAATATAGTCACACTGGGGCCAAAGCTGCTCCAGAGACATCTGCTCCACCCCCCAGCTGGCGGACACCTCAGGAGGAGTGATCGGATCATAGCCGATTGTCTAGGAAGAGATAGAGTTAAAACACATATCTTGCTATGTAAATGTTAAAGTGCAGGTTACTGGTGATGAATTGAGAGCATGTGATGTCTTGTCACGCATAATGTGGTTACTTACCTTCATGCCAAATGACTGCATCCTCGAGGCGACTTCCTTCCCTATTCTTCCAAGTCCGACTATTCCGAGAACCTTGCCATACAGCTCTGCGCCCATGAACTGCAAAAAATCAGAAACAAAAAAGTCTACGAGAACCAAATCTGCACAGATCCGGGTGTCACATCTGATTAGTGGGGACCGGCTGAACAGCGGAGCCAACCATGCAGCAGTAATGGCTTTGTGTGCCAACTGCAAACTAAAATAAACCTCTGCTTACCTTTTTGCGATCCCAGTTCCCTTGTTTCATCGACATCGCAGCTTGAGGCACATATCTGGAGACAGAACGGCAGTTGCAGTACTTCAATGCAATTTAAATAAATAAATATATAAAAAGACTGAGCATGTTGAAAGTTGTTCATAAGAACATGACTCATCTTGCCTTGAGAGGCTCATCAGCATGGCACATGTCAGCTCAGCGGCACTGATGGTGTTGCCACTTGGCGTGCTGCAGAAAACGGTCCACAG
Organism: Gadopsis marmoratus; assembly: GCA_036023855.1. Lineage (NCBI taxonomy): Eukaryota > Metazoa > Chordata > Actinopteri > Centrarchiformes > Percichthyidae > Gadopsis > Gadopsis marmoratus. The sequence continues at coordinate 19,535 of JAVQJF010078365.1, read as the reverse complement.
TTAATGGACAGTACGTTATACTGGAACCTAATTTGTACATAGACTGGGGACTTACTTCATGACAATAATACCCTTTTTGGTGGCAGCATCAACATCCACATTGTCCACACCAGTCCCAGCTCTCCCAATGATTTTGAGATTACTGGCAGCGGCGATGACATCAGCCGTTACCTTGGTTGCAGATCTAACCACAAGGCCATCGTAGTCCTGAGATGGTGAGAAAAGCACACAGGTGTTCTCGTGGTGATTTATGGCTGCGGTGAACCTACTCAAGACTAGATCTACCAACCGTACAAAGTGGAAAATTGCCCTATCTGTGTGGGCAATTAGAAAACAGTGGCCCAGCCCTGAATCCACTGTGAAACACCACAGTGCCTTCAGCATGCTTGAGAACAGTTCCATTCCCATTGTTTCCAATCTGACAAATCTACATTTTGTACAAAAGGCAAATATTTGTATGCACAGCCTCTGCATTAGGCTGATAAAGGCTGCTGCACTGTGGCACTCAGAGGGAAAGTGATGGGAGAGAAGCCGAGGTGAGGATGGGTTGCATCAGCTTCCCAGGCGGGGCGGGACCAACCACCTCAGCCCTGCAAATCCGGATCAGGCTCAGGGTCAAAAGCGTGAGTCAAATAGCTGAAAATCAAAGTGCACACACCTTACATTAAAGTTTGCGTGGGAAAAAAAACCCCTAAACAAACCCACATGCTGCGGCACTTGTCTAATACTCCCCCCCCCCCCCGCGGCAAATCACGCGAGCATTTCACAGACGATGCGACCGTGGAAGCAATTATGCAACACAGAGTGCCAACCTGACCTTAATCTCCGCCATTAATTCATCCTTCTTCATGTTCTGCTTTTCGGTGACTCGGATGCCATTTTGCTCCAGAACGGCCCTGCAGCGAGGGTCCACACTCTCACTGATTAAAACAGCCTTGATGGAGATCGGGGCCATCTTGGGGCTTTCTCTCTCTTTCTCTCTTTCTCTCTCTCTTTCTCTCTCTCTTTTTTTCTCTCTCTCTCTCTCTCTCTCTCTCTCTCTCTCTCTCCGGGTAGCTGGTTGGTGGTTCCACTGGTGCTGGAAGTCTCACGCCATTCAGCGAAGTGATGGGACACGCGGAGGTTTTGAATGGTTCTCTCGGATTTAGGACCGCCCCCTTTGACACTGAAACCCGCCTCTCGTGCATCTCCTGCTGTGACGCAACACGCGCGGAGATCCGTTCGACGCGTCGGGCTCGTCAGCAGGGCTGATGGTGTAAACTGAAACGGTCTCACCGGTAGCTTAAATGTTAGGCAGGTGATGGTTGCGCCTTCTTGTCATAGCAGGAAAAGCACAGGTGTTACTTGTAAAAACCAAAAGTAAGTTAAAATGTCAATATTGTTCTGGGTAACATTTCCGGTGAGGACTGTGTATAAATGGGAGTAAAATCAGATTTATATATGATCCTGTGAGGTGTGTGGGCTTACCGATCACTTTGTGGGCACACAGCACCCCCTGTCGTCCATCAGCGGAAAGGCTTTCGATTGGTTCACGCGTTGCCTGGATACAACGCAACAAACGCGGACCCTGACAGAGCAGGTGTATGTAACCTGGAATGGGTTAACTACAGAAAAAGTTTTCTTTGTCAGTTGTTTTAATATTTGGCGGTAATGTTTTTGTTTATTTATTTACCAGGTAAATGCATCGAACTACAACTGGACTCGGTGGTTCAGCCCGGCAGACGAAGAGGCTCCAATAAGAGAGGTGAGACCTAAAGAGACCGAATCAGAGTCCCGGTGCGGCTCTTAACCCAACAGACTGGCACTTACAAAGAAGACATAAGATTCCATCAACCTTATTCAACTGGGAGCATTTGACTCAAAATTACAATCAATGTTTGCGTCTACAAGCTGTGGCTGGTAGACAGTAAACCTCAAACCCTACTTTTAACTTTATAACACATTAGACATACTTCATAGTGAGTTGAACATAATCAAGTTATTTTTTTCACCACAACGCTACGGTATTAATTATTAAATGTATTACAACAGACAGAACACCATATGAAACAAATAAAACGAGCTTGAAATGAACAGACCGCATTGCTGTACACTAGGATGGTCTGTTGGTTGGTATTGAAAGAGAACAAGCAGAAGTAAAATTCATAACAAGAACGTTCGGAGTCGTTTGATGTGAATTATGATCTTGAAAAAATAATGGGGGGGGTAGTAATCTTAACAGAATATATATACTGTGTGTATATATATATATATTACCTCTGGAAAAATTTAAGAGTAGACCACTGCAAAATGATCAGTTCTCTGGTTTTACTATTTATATTTTCTTTTCATTGTGTGCCTTACAGTACCAGGCCTGTCAACCGTCCTGTTTTTCCTGGGATTGTCCTGTAATTTTCCCTCTATACCGCTGTCCTTTAACCTTTGTAAAAAGAATGATATTAGGTCTAATTAAAAAACAAGTCGGCAGTGTGTAGAACATTAGCTGTAACATGATCCGCCAGTCAACCCAGAGAAGACGTTCTTTTGGTGTGAATGATTGTCTACAAATACATTTTTTTTTCCCACAATTCTGACTTTGTTTTGAATTCTGACTTTCAGATTTTTGATATTAAAGTCAGAATTCTGAGGTTACAGTCAGAATTCTGAGATTACAGTCAGAATTCTAAAAAAATTCACCTGGCCCTACTCCTCCTCCTCGTTAAAACTAGCCAACCGCCATAAAACTAGAGAAGAAGGAGAAGAAGAATAGGGCCACATGAATATTTTCTCTCAATGTCTTCATAGAGCCATTTCCTCCTTTTTTAAATAGTGACTTCAGCTGAGGAAGGCAGCAGGATGACCCAGCCACCAGACCCCCAAAAAGACACGGTCTTATCCAAGGCTGAATGGCTGAGGATTCAAGATGAACTGAACCAAGTTAATAAAGACAACGAGAGTATAAGTGAGGCAGCTAAACAGCGAGAGGCCCTAAACCATAAATCAAAAGAGGTGGTGAAACAGTGGTCCAATACTATCGCTGTAAGTTTCCTGTACGGGGTTTTCTCATAATTCTTGCAAGGTTGCAAAAAGCACAATGTACTGCAGCAATGCAAAAGGTGAACACAGTGTATGTTTACATTTATCAAAGGGTCAAAGGCAAAAAAGGCTCGAGGCAAAGCAGATTCGGGAGCAGATTGAGGAGGAGAAAAGGAAATTGGCCGACAGCGAAGAGGCCAACTATCAGGAGCAGAAGCGTAAAGATGCCATTGAAAAAGCCCAGACTCAGCTGTATTATCAGACTGACCGCGTTAAAGGATTACATGTTAGTATCGCTCAAGAAATATTCTCACTTGCACTTGTTTGACTACATGGCGATGTTTTGGGGATAACGAATGATTGTTGCTACTCCCACAGAGTGCGCTCTTGCTGACAGAGGTGCTGAAGGAGAGGGAGGCTCAGATCCAACTGAAGCACAAAATCAAGAGTGCCTATAATGACGTGGACAAAGAATTCATGGATATGGTGAAGATCAGAGAGGACGAAGCCTTGAGACGGGAGCGGGAAAAAGAACAGCAGAAAAAGCTTGAGATAAAGGCTGTTGCAGAAGACCTGAAAAATCAGTAAGTGTCCCATCGGACCCGACAACCAGCTGCAAACATGCTGTTGATGCGCCAGTTGTCGGGGGCTTCACAGAATTAAAGATACCTATCCATTTCAAAGATGTGCACTGTTGTATTTTGTCTACTGCATGCATTTAACATCCTATTTTGTAAGTGGAGTGATGCAGCAAAGTATAATAGTGCAGCTCAACTGTTTGAATTTCAAATAAGAACCCGAGACGAAGGCTTGAGTAAGAATATTTAGTTTAACGTGAGTGCGATTCCTTTTCTTTAGGATCAAGGCAAATGAGCTGGTGAAAGAGCGAGAGAAGATAGAGAACAAGAAGGATGGAGAGGAAACCCAGCGCCGTTATGAGCTCTATCAGAGGGAGCAAAGAATGAAGGAAGAAAGACAAGCAAAGCAGAAGAGACACCTCATGCAAGCTCACCTGGTAGGGTCTTCGCAGCACGGCTTAGAATAGATTTATTTATATAACACATAAGGTTTACTATCGTCTATTCTGTTGTATTTGCAGGAATATCTCACCAATAGGGAACTCATAAAAGCCACAGAAGCACAGAAACAGGAGGCCGAAGAGGAGAAAAGGAAACTTTTTCTCTCTGCAAAACAGAAAATGGTGAAGTTACAGAAAGACAAAGAGAGAGAACTGTTAAGGTGGGACCCAGCAAAACAAATAGCATTAAGCACAAAAGGATCAGCATGGTCCTAACGTCTCTCACAGTGACAATGAATCCGTAGTTATGACGATGATACTTGCGAGTCGTTTCTTTCTTCAGAGAGGCCCAGATGCGCAGAGAGACGGTCATGAACAAACTGACGGACACAAGGCAGGCCCAGATTCTCAGCGAGGAGCAGAGGATCGCAAAGGCTGTCGCTGAGCAGAACGCAAGGCAGGCGCAACAGAAGTTGGAAGAGGAGAAGAAGAGGGTTGCTATGCTGGAGTCGATCGCTGCACACAGAAAATTCATGGTAACACGACATCAGATGCTTCATCTGATGTCCTGCAAAATAAGCCAGTAATATCAAAAGTCTTCTTGGTCATTTATATGGGGTTGCAACCTGTGAGTTAAAATGAATGTGTAGATTTCTTTAACTTTCATAGCTGCAGTGAAATTCTGGTTTCAGTTGAGATTGAAAAGCGGAGTCCAGCAGCAGCATATAAAATGTTATTCCACCTGTAACCCCAACTGTGTTTCACCAGAAACAAGAAAAGGAGCAGAGAGACAAAATAGCAAAACAGAAGATCAAAGACACACTTCACGCCAAGAAAGAGGCTGACAGAATTTTTTCTGAGCAGCAACAACTGAAGGCTCAGTATATCAAAGAAAATGGAAAGAAATTACTAGACTTCAATGTCACACAAGTGGTAACGTTGAAACTATCTCCACATCATTACAAAAATGAACAATTTCAGTTTGTTCACTAAAAGAAAATTTGACATTTATCTTTCAAATACAGGCTGAAAAGTGTGCCAGGAATCGGCAGGAGAGGAGAGACGAGCATGAGTTTGATGCAAAGATCGCAGAGCTCACGACTGAAGAGGAAGACCAGTTTCAACAATATTCGAAGCAAATCATTAAGGCTGCAGCGGAGGATCGGCGAAACGTGTTTCCACTTTGCAAAGCTGCAAGGGAAGGGTTCAGAGGAGGGCTTGCTTCTGCTTCTAGTTCAGTCAAGCCTTGCTTTGTTGTTCAGGGCAATACTGATGCTAAAATGCCCGAATGTGTTTCTGGTGCTTCTCAGAACATTAAAAACATTCACGAGGCTGTAGATATTCAAGAAGCAAAGGAGAGACTTGGATTTACATGGTGATAGGTCTCCCAGCCGGAATATTTGGTACCAACACTGTCCCTTATATGTACCATCTTTGAACTTTCTCTCCCACTCATTTCCTGTCATCTCACTAATAAAGGCATACAATTGCCCCAAATATCCTAATAAATGTAGTCTCCATGCCGTGGAAAGTGATGAGAGCACTATATAATGCAAAAGCTTCACTTTATCCTACATTGTACAATGTATGATGAACTGATTTTGGACAAAAACATCAGTGATGTTCTACGAAATGTTCAATATGCACACAATATACAGTAATATGTGCTTTAACGTTCAAACATCTAGAAGTTTTAGTCCTAATGATCTACAGTTTATTTCAAAGTTATGTAGAAAAAACTGTAGAAAAACTAATGTCCGTCAACCAGTCCATGCAGAGAAGACTCATCTGGGCTGAAAGCGAAAAATTAATCGCTACTGTAGTTAACTGAACCCTGACACTGGATGACAAAATAACAGTGTACTTATCCTATAATATCATTAATTTTGAATGGTAATGTTTGGGGCGCCAATAGTGTTTGTGACTGCATTTACAGAATATAAACAGATTAAAATCAAAGGAGCCTTTTATTCTACACTGCAGTCGAGTTCTCAAAACAACCAAGACAATTTATACAAATTGATTTTATGTTGTACTTACAGCATGAGATTGATTTTTTTCCATTCAATAACAAACCAGTGGTATCTCAAAACTGGTTAACAAATAGGATTACAGTAAAAGGTCGTGGATGTACAAAAGAAAAGTTAGGATGTACATATTTCATCCAACATTACAGTGATAAGCATGCAAGAAATTAGTCATCTTCCAGATCATTGGAGTAAAAATTACTTGACAAGTAAACATCAGACAGTCCTTAACCAACTGCGTTAAATAAAACAAAATTTCAGGAGAAAATGTCCTTGGGTTGAAAAGACACTAATTGGATCTCTTACTATGAAATCTTGAGTGTTTTATTACAGTCTGAAATTGTAATTGTGAAGCCAAAATAATATACCAAAGAATACTGACTTCCTCTGGTCACAAACAATTAAAAAACAAACAAAAAAAAGACCTGGTGCGTTTACACTAGCTGATAACGCAGCACACACAGTAGGGGAGTTTCTTCTTCAGGGGCAAATCCTTTTTTCTAATCTGGTCACAATGCAGCTTCAGCTACCCAGCAACAGTGTAATGCACTTAATGGGAGATAAATCCACAACTTCCATTCAGTGCGAAAGACGTCCATAGTCCAGCCAAAGCTCACATGATGCTGCAGTCTGTCACTGCAAGTTTAAGTCACAGGTCTTTATGGTTTTGGAAGACTTTTGTACAATCATGTCAGCTTTGGTTGAACTGTGGAGTTGGTTATTTTGCACTCAATGAGGATTGTGAGCAAGTCCCCCTCTGGATGAAGAGCTGATGCTGCATAATACATGTGTAGTAGGTATCAAATGTGGACAGACTTCAAAACTCCCAATCTATCCTTTAGGATATCAATTGCTGTCGGAGCTCGAGCCAGAGCTTGATTTATTCCTCTTGTCGTTTCTGTCTTTGCCTTTTGTACTATCTGGTCTTGGTTTTGCCGGGCTTCTCCGGTCTTTGGATTTGGGTGTACTTTTTGCTTGGCTCCATTTGGAATCTGGGCTCTTTTGACTCTTTCTTTTCTCATCTCTATCACTCTCAGAGCTGCTGCTACACCTTCGCCTTTGGTTGGCAGCTTCTCTGTGTTTGTCCTTTCTACGAGATGACCCATCTTTGCTATGGTCCCTCTTGCTGCTCTTGCTTCTGGAGCGCCTGCTTCTGGAGCGCCTGCTTCTGTGTGAGTCTCTAGGCCTATTCCTGTCTGGACTTCTTGTTCGGGGTTCCTTATCCCTGGATGTTCCTCTCCTCTTATTCTCCCTTTCACTGTTACGTCGTCTGTCCTGACTCCTGCTACGTTCTCTGCCCCTCTCTCTGTCCTTTTCTCGTTTCTCTTCTTTGTCTTTTAATGCCGGGGGTCCACTCCTATCCCTGTTCCTGCTGCTTGACCTGGGCCCATCTTTTGTGGTTCTTTCCTTGCTTTGTGACTTTGTCCTAGTCCTCTCCCCATTGCTTCCTTTGATGTCCTCTTTATGCTTTTTATCAGACTCATGACCCTTATTTCTATCTTTATTGTGATCAGATTCTGACTCCTTTTCTTTCTTATTAGTATTTTGGTCTTTGCTCCTTGAGAGACCTCTTCTGTCATCACTTTTCTGCTTGTGAGCCTTCTCCCTGCTTTTTGACCTCCTACTCTTTTCTCTGCTTTTACTGCGGCTTTCAGATTTCTCTCTTTTCTTTGCCTTGTATTTGCTGTGCTTCTCATCCTTCTCAACAGCATCCTCTTCTTTGCTTTTGGATCTATGTGACCGAGTTTTCTTGTCTTTTTTACCCTCAGCTGTGTGTTCATGTTTTGTGCTGGATGTTCGTCTCTCTCTCCTCTGATCTTTAGCAGCCTCATCCTTGGCCTCATTCATGTCACCTCTGTAAAGCAGTGCAGATTAAATGTCACCAACAGAACATGACAACTGACAGGCAACATTAGGGAGCGACATGACCGCATCCACTAATGTGAGCTAGTACATTTGTTTGACACATTATTCAAGAGTTCAGAAAACATGTTAATTGTCTGCTTACAAAAAGCACGTTCCTGAAATATTATCAGTGCATTTCATCTACAGTTTATATCTGGGAACATTTCAGGTACCCATGTTTTGCTATGACACATTATGTTTTACTTGTTTAATTTCAAACATTTCATCACCGAAATGTTTTATTCACATAAGCCTCATCATCGTGTTTTATATTATATATTTGTGAATTGTAAATTGCTTTTATTGTTTTAGAAACTGCAGTGTAGAGCCCAAAGCATTTCCTCAGGGTCAGTAGAGGCATATTGTAGTATATTCTGCCTACTCAAACAAGAAAACTTCAGATATTAAATGATGTAGCTGTCCACACTGACTCGTGTTTCGATTCCATTTTGCATTTGTTGCAGCAACCCAAAATGTCTTTTGATACTTTTGAGTCCATCCCCCTCTCAAGTGCGCAAGTACATAATTGCATTTTTGTCTGCGAGCAAAACATGGTGTTTACATACACTCTAGTTAGTGAAAGTGAGACTATCTTACCGGTCCCCCTTGATCCAGCGCTCCCCAGTGACTGGCCTCATCCTCTGACGGTGCATCTCCTGACGCCAGTGTGGAGGGGTTTCGCTGCGCCGGAAACGATCTCTGGACCTTGAACGAGAACGTGATGGAGTCCGATACCGCTGGATGGGAGAAATGGAAAGCCACTTACTTCTGCTGTATCTAAACAGATTGGAACCAACACTGGTCAAGACAAATCTTGACTGACATTAAAAGGATTATAAATGATGAATTAAAGTTTGTGTCACAACCTTATAAAAGCAACTTGACATATTCCATTGATATCAAGTTGATCTCATTAGACTATGAATTGTGATAAAGTGGACATTATTTTAGCGGCGTTCTTCTCATTGGTGCAGGGCACCTACCCTCGGACCCCTGCCTTTTATCTTCCTCCCAGATCGTGTCATCACCAGTCTTCTGTGATATGCTGACTGAGAATTAAATGTTATGCCAGTACTAGAGAGAGAAAGAAAAAAAAAAAAAAACAAGGGATGAAAATTATTGAACACCAACATTATGTTTGGATGGTTGTCATGTGCTGTTTGTCAAGCACACTAACCTCTCTCTTGGCCTTTCCTCTTTATTTCGCAGATCCTTTTCAGGCTCCTCTTTCGACTTCTGGACTGCCTGGGGACTCCTCCTCATGAGGAATCGATTCTCTGGGATGGGTGGAATTTCTTCAGGACGTACAGTAGATGTAACCAACTCTTCTTGTTCTTTCTCTTCAGCACTTTCAGCCTCTGACCTAGGAAAGCATTGTAACTTAGAATAAAAGACGCGAGGTACTGTTTACTCTGCAGACAGTGAAAATGAATTAAGTACTTTTTCTTTTCCTTCTTCTGCTTCTGCTTCTTTTTTAGCTTTTTCGCCTTCTTTTTCCTCTTCTTAGATTCTTTCTCCGATTCTTCAGTATCAGAGGAAGATGCTGATGAGCTCGCAGAGTCACTGGAACTGGAAGAGGCTCTCTCTCTCTTTTTTTCATCCTTCTTTGCTGCAAACATTTAAGAGTCTGTTAGAAGCACTGATTTATAAAATCTAAAAGCTGCATCCACTCAGACAACAGCATCAGATAAGTCACAAGCTGAAAGTACGGAAAATTCTTCACAAATACAAACCTTTAGATTTAGGGACGAGCTCTCCACAGTTCAAAACTTTCACGTCAGAATATGGTCTGCTATTAGGATCGGTTTTCTGGCTCTCCATGGTTTGAACAACCTCTTGGCCAGAAATCACATGACCGAAAACCACATGGACACTGAGAAAATACAGTCGTGTTGAGCTTTAGCTATGGTTATGTTGATTTAAGTCAAGCAAAACATATTGTGTACGCTGTGCAATCAGACAGACTCAGATGCAATCAAGTAGCACTTACCCATCCAGATGTGGTGAGGGTTTTGTTGTTCTAAAATGTCACAGCAGGCCATTCAAGAAAAAAAAAAGGCATATAATTATTTGTATGGCTTGGGATGACAGAATAAACTAAATATAAATAAATAAAAGAATAAACATAGTGCTTACATGAAAAACTGTGATCCATTTGTATCTTTGCCCCTGTTAGCCATAGACAGCAGGTACTCCTTGTTGTGTTTAACAGCAAAGCTTTCATCTGGGGGAAAAGGATAAGATTGTACTGCCACCTTGAAGCCAACGTCGGTTTGGAAATCAACTGACAGCGACCTCTTTACCTTCAAAAAAGCCTCCATAGATGGATTCGCCTCCTCTTCCATTACCTAAGATGCCAAAGAAAAAATTAAATGTAAGCAAGGGGGCTGCTACAGGAAAGAGATTTATGGCATTATAAAACTTGATTGCGGGTTATTCAAATAGATTTAATTAAGATAATTGCCAACTTTGTTGATGCTTTCATTATTAGATGCTGACACCATCTGCATTCTACAAACTGTATGTAGCTGGTGAAAATAGCATCACAAAGCTTTCAGTTAACACAGATACATCCTCGCTATCGTTAAATGGGCAAAATTTGGACAGGAACCACAGGTGTACATCGTTCATAACCTTCGACCTTTATTAACTCACCTTCACTGAAGTCTCCTCCTTGAATCATGAAGTCTTTTACAATTCGATGGAACAGACATCCTTTGTAGTGCAGGGGTTTCTGAGTTCCTTTACCGATGCCCTTCTCACCTGAATGAAACCACAGTTCATATCAATATTAAACTGTGGCATGAAGTAAAATGCTTTCTGGCATGTTTTTGTGGCGAAAATTCATTATTCACCTGTGCAGAGGCATCTGAAGTTTTCACAGGTTTTAGGACAGATGTCTGAAAACAGTTCCACCACAACTCTGCCAACTGAGAGGGAAGACCACCATTACTTTGTTAGTTTATCATGATGTAAAATGACCTACAGTTGTCAGTTATTTGGGTGCATCTGGCTTAAACAAATGCGGTCTCATAGAACATCTGTGATGTTCAGGATATCCAACTGGAACCCTTTAGGACAGGTGTTGGATCAACTCTTTGGTCATTTTAGAGGCTGTAGTTTGTGATGCTGTTCAATCATATTGCACTTTACTGAGAGACGTTTCTAATATTCTGCTAACCCCATTTATAATAACCATTGTTTGTTTACTTCAATCTAAAATGACCGTAAAGTTGAATCAACACCACTCGAAAACAGTTTCAACAAACATGGAACAGTTTAACATTAATGAAGGCAATATTTATTGCAGGGCTGTCGTATTAGACTGCATTACTTTAAGCTATAATGACCTAATAAACCAACAACTGAGTGAATGCCACAGAGTTGAGGTTTCTTTCTTACCGAGCACATTACTGATTCCAATGTCAAGGAAGCACCGAGTGCGCTGAACCTTGATCCCCATGATAACCTCTACTGATCAAATACCTGAAGGTGAGAAACACAAATATTAGTGAGAATTTATCTATTAGTAACTTGTCAGTAGTAGGTCTCACTTAACAGCCGGAGTTAGCTAGAAAAACCCGCACGCCTACCGGGTCTGATCGATTTCTTTAAATGTTACTGAAAACCATTTAATGCGAAAATAAATCACGAATATGTTGACTGCACATATTTGCGGATCGCTCACAAGATATCAAACAAACAGCATGAACGTTACTGACTCGGTTAACACTGCGACAGCTGGATTATCCGCGTCATTAGGCTAAGCTAATGTTGTTGACTCGCTATCCAGCGTTAGCTGACCGGGATCGCGAAGTCTCACTTGACCTGTGGCGCTGATTGCAAAGACAATTTTTGGAGTTTACCCATCATAAAATGCGCCAACTCACGCACACTCACCGAACAGGACTCTATCGCTATGGCGTCAGTTGAGCACACGGTGGCCTGACGTTAGGCCTGATGTTAGCATTAGCAAGACCACCTAGCCTCAGTCAGACATGTAGAGTGATTCCCTCTCATAACGTCCGCCATACAATTTCGATAGGATATGTTAAGTAGACACGCATAAATCGCTAACACGTGGTTAATGCGAAATCACAGCACCTGAAAGCCCAAGGATATCACTCCATACGGCGAGCAGGTCTCACAAACGACGGAAATTAAGTTTCATTCAGCGTTGCGCTCAGTGTTTTCAGAAGATGGCGCGGCGGGGACGTCAATGTATTTCGAGAATCGTGCGCCAGTCAACGCGCGTAGCTGGGAAACCGATGCGATTGTTGCCCCGAGATTAACCTGTCAGGTGCCATTCTCGCTCTCTGCCTGCCCATCGCCCACGTCATTAATTTAGGCGAAACGGGGCCATGTGAAGTTGATTCATGTTTTATATGCGCTCACACGACGGAAACGCCTTAACGAATCTCTCACAACAACTGGGCGCTTGCTCAAGGACGCGCTCGCCCTCCGCAGCATGCATCAACTGCAAGCCTGAAGGGCAAAATCCAGGGTTTCGAATTCACAACCTCTTTCCTCAGGTCACGGGCTACGGAAGTGAAACATTAGGCACACATGCTACGCAATTTTGACTTTGAATGAGCGATATTAATGACAGCAGTATTCTATTTGTGTTAAATATATAATGTTTGAGTCCCTACAATGTACCGAAATCTAGCCAAGAATCCAGCCAGCAAGGCTAATCTGGGGTTGTCAGTCATTTTAGGTGGTTATTTCTCCATCCACGTGAATAACGTGTTAGCATACTGAACTTGGCGGCTGGTAGCTTGACGGAAAGCCATATGAAATCTCTGAATGGGGCTGATCGCCAGAGGAAATCGCCTGAACCTGAGGTCAGCATGTCACGCTGCGCTAACTTCACTGTCACGCAAGTGTTTTCTTGGTTATGTCAAACTTATAACCAAACCTAATTTAACACACTGTGATACAGGTTAAAATAATTTATTTTGCCTTGTTTTTTTTCTTTTCTTCAGTTGACACATGTCCCCGAAGCAGCACCTAACCCAACATCTACTACCTCCACGCTGTAGTTTTGTGGATCTCAGCTGGCTGAGGCTGCCTGTTGGTTTGACATTGAGGTGGACAGTGGACACTGTGTTGACACAATGAATAAAGACCCCAGTGCATATCTAATTTGAGTCAAGGTCTGTGTGGTGATGTTTCGGCTGCGTTGTGTGAACACCTCTGTTCGGAGGCTCCTTCAGGGGGGCACAGTGAACCGAGACCAGGTTCTGGAGAAGTTGCGGGTTTGTTCTGCAGAAGACCAGGTGTTTGATGTGGTGGGCAAGAACAAGGCCAAGCTCACAGTGAGCCATGTGAGCTGGGCTGTGGAGATGCTGTGGCAGTTTCAGAAAGAGAAACCACAAATGCTCAGGACTGTGGAGCTCCTCAAGAGCCACCCGCAGTTCTTGACTCTCCGGGTTTTGGCGGAGAACAAAATTGATCTTATGGATGATTGTATGTTGATCGACATGCTTTACAGTTTCCTCAGGTACATTAGACACAATCACATTTAGGTTTTACGCATTTGAATAATATAGCAATGATAACAATGTATTATTGTCCATCTTTTAGGTTGAATGTGGATCCACATGACTCTCTTGTTCAGCAGTTGGTTTCAGAGGCATCGCTCAGAATAGACAGGTATGATTACATTACGTAGTTTTTTTTTTTTATCAGTTTGTTTTGAGTTAATGAGATGTATGGCTGCAATTAATTACCATCTTTATTATGTATTAATTTGGCAATTATTTTTTAATTAATCAAGTAACTATAAAGTCTATAAAATGCCTAACATATAGTACATGACACCCTCAACTGTCTTGTTCCAACCAACACTCCTGAACTAAAAAAAAAGAAATATATATACAATGATGTAAAACTGAAAAGCTGCACATCTCCACATTACAGAAGCTGAAACCAGCAAATGTTTGCCATTTTTGCTTGATTTATTTTCTGTCGAATGATTTGTGGATTAATCGTCTTATTGTTTCAGCACTAATGAGGATGTGACACAAATGTGGATTTTTGCAGATTTCCAATGGCATCCCTGTCCAAGTTCGCCATCTGTCTAGGTGATCAGCACCTTCAACACAGTCCTCTGATGGGCCGCATCGCCTGTATTGTGGATCAGAAGTTGTCGTCTATTGATGATGCCAGGTTTGTCAAATAAATTGTGACTTAACAGCTGAAAGGTTTGATATTGTATCAGTTAATCAAACAGCACTTAGAGGTGACGTTAGATCTTACTGAGTGCTTGTCGTATGAAAAGACTGTCTACAATAGTCATAAGACAGATATTGCTAAAATACCTTCAAATATAAGTGCCCAATATTGTGTATTTACTCTATGTCCATGTTTTCCCAGGATCCTAACTACACTGATGATAAGCATGTCGTCCATGGTGTCTCCCCGGCTTCGGGATGCTCTGATTAGCAGGGCAGACCATCTTCTGGACACCATGGATCCCTCAAATTATAACAACCCACGGAGAGTGGTGCAGTTCCTGCGCAACATCAAGTTCTGTCACCGGCCTCTGCTGGACAAGTGCAACGAGATCCTCTTGTGCAGCATTCCCAGGCTGGATGCAGAAAACATTAGCATCATCATGGGGCTGTATCAGTCCCTGCAGTTCAACAACTGTGACTTCAGGCTCGCGGTTAAGCGAAGACTAACAGAACTGGTTGATTCAAGCACCGACCCTTTGGCCTTCACTAAACTCTTTGTCGCTCTGGCTCCGATGGCCAGTCAGGAGATCAGAGAAAGGTTCGTATCATTGTCAGTGGAGTGAGCCACGAGTGGAAATCTAACCCTTTACAGCAATTCTTGACTCTTAACAGGTCTCCAATGTGGTTTCACCCTCTCAGGTTGGAGAACACTGCCCTCCTGTTGGTGGATGAGCTCAACGCACAGCAGGCTCTGGCTGTAGCTGAAGCTCTAGAAGAGATTGAGAGCAGGAATCTTAGCTTACTGAACAAGTGAGTTCATATCTCTGCCATATAACACCTGTAGAGTTTAAGTGGAGCCAATGTATCGGCCAATATCAACTTTTGCAGATATATCTGGATTACCATTCATGTCAGATCTTGTTAACAATTCTTTAAAAATTGAATTTAAGGGATCCTTATTATAACGTTGTGTTTTTATTTACTGTGTATGTAAAAAGACATATTATAAAGGACAATAGTTTTGTATTATTACTAAATTATTTTCCAGAATTGCATCAGTAATCCGAAGGAACCTTCATGTCTACAAGCCAGTAGAGGTGGCCAGAATCACCCAAGCCCTTTTCCTGTTGCAATACCAGAACCCAGAACTCTTCACCAAACTAAGGCACCTTTTGGTCAAGTAAGTGTTAATTTGAGCTAAGGAGTTAATTTTGCTTCACACTTCGACTGAATAAAATGTCGACTGATAACACTTTTATCCCCGCAGCTTTTTGCAGCGCAGTGTCTTCCCCTTCGAAGTGACCATGCTGATTCGTGTTCTGTCCATGCTGCCCTGCCCGCGAGTTGACGAGAGCGTGATCTCACGGGTGGATGCAGTGGTGACCCAGTGCAGTCTCAATGACCTCAACACCATTTCTTTTGCCATTGCCAAGTGGGTGCGTAACGATCCCTCGTACCGCCACAACACTCCCAGCAAGTACGTCCGTCTGCTGCAGACCCTGAACCGCTGCGGGCACGAGAAGCTGCAAACAGCCGACAGGCTGGACTTGGTGCTGGAGGATCTCAAGTACATTTCGGGAGAGTGGTTTGAGGAAATGCTGGTCGAAGAAACGATGGTCACACTGCAGAGGATGATGGACCAAATAAACTGGACCAATGTGCCTGAGTTGGCCTTCTTCTTAAGCAGGATAAATCACGTCTGCCCCCCTCTGATGGACCGCATCGCCAGTGTGGCCATTAAAGATATTGACAAGGTGCTCTAAGAGACATCACAGTATGTTAAGCCTGGAATAAATAAATATATATTAACAGTGCTTCTCCTGTATTATTTTTAAGATTCACTACTCGGCAACGTACGCCACCCTGCTACCCTTCTCTGTCCTGAATTATGATCCTGCACAAGTAGACGAGTTGTACGATGTTTGTATTCGGCGCATCACTCCTCATATCAGTAAGTGAATCTGTTTACACACTTCGTTTTCTTACTTTAAGCTTATAGTAACACCTTTCTCGTTGTTTGTAGGTTCCTTTGACCCACATCTGCTAGTTCTCCTGGCGTACTCTTTGGCTGTGGCTGACTGTTTTCCAGAGGAACTAGTCAGAGAAATATTCAGTATAGACTTTCTGGGAAAGCTGGATGCCCAACTAGAAAGTATGTCCCCTTTGCTTTGCACTTTAAAATATAATTGTTAATATGCACCAGTAGCAAAATATTCATCTGGAGATGTAAACACGTCACACTTGTTCAATAGGGCTAATGTAACTGTTCTCCTTACTTCTTATAGCTCTACCTGATGCCCTCAACATGCGGACCAGACTGCGCCTCATGGAGCTCAATCGCGCCGTTTGTCTCGAGTGTCCCGAGTTCCAGGTGCCCTGGTTTCATGAGCGCTACTGCCAGCAGCTGCAAACGAAAGGTACAAAGATGCACCGAAAAATTATTGTCTGGTTTACCTGTTTTTTTTCTAGCATTCAAGTAGCATTCAAGTAGTAAGTAGCATTCAAAGAAATCTATACTATCAATTGGCTGTGAAAATGTTTTTCAGGGAATCGCACTGTCAGTCCTGTGCAGAAGCAAATCCACAAAATGCTGGGTGAAGTTCTTGGTGGCGTTAACTGTGTTCGAGTAGCAGTTGTCACTCCATATCATTACACCATAGGTGAGTATATTGGGTAGTTTTCCAGCTCAGTATTTAACACTGATTTGATGACATTTTATTGCAGCTTTTCTATTCTATTCTGAAAAAGGAAATAGGCTCATACGATGGGGAACCTTTATACTTGCAATGTATCAAGTCAATTTATATGTATGAATTTAAATGTGTAAACACAAGTCCGAATGTACGGTGACATTTAACTTTCATCCCATGAAAATGTCCCTGCATTCTGCCCCAAAAAAGGACATGTCACATTTCTGATGCTGGTAATAAATGATAATAATAATTGATCAGAGCGACCACAAACTATAAACAGTGTATGGGCATGGAGCTGACTGGAGATCGCACCAAAACAGGACACACAGGCGTGAATTCGGCAATCGTGTCTGCTTCAACAGAAAATGAATGGGAAACAGGAGTGAATATTCGTTACAATTTGTGTTAACATGACCACGTTTTGCCTTTTCAGACTTTGAATGCAAACTGGACAAACACCTGCAGCCTCTGCCCTACAGTGAACCTAGCACGCTGCAGATCTCAGACAGAGGGAAGGTTCACTGGGGGATAAGCTCACTGGAAAACACCAGGGATGAGCTGCCACCTGGAGCTCAGAGGTAAGGGATATTTCTACAAACAGCTTCAGTATTAAAGATGACAGAAATATGTCTGACATTCTGCTTTTACGCATCACTCAGAGTTGCTGTAGACTTTCTTGATTCAAAGTCCTTCTGCAAGAATTCTCACCACATGAAGGGTGAAGCTCTGATGAGAAAAAGACACCTGGAAATTCTGGGATACTGTGTGGTTCAGGTGAGAAAACATCATTTAACATTGCATGTGCATGTCTTATTAAATGTCAAGTGATATTCAGAAGGTGAAATAATGTGTTTTACAGATCCCCCACTTTGAATGGAACTCTATGGAGCTCTCAACACAGGATGCCTGGAAGGAATATCTGCAGAAGAAAATATTTAGAGAGCTTTCTTCTTGAAGGCCTCATTTATTGAATAATGAAAGTAACATTGTTAATATACATCAAGTGCTCCTTATTTTTTGTAATTGAGCATAACGTTTACATGAATCTACCTCATTCATGTTAAGTGAGATTGTGTATTATGTGCTTTTGTATGAGAATTAGTAGCTTCTTGGGATATTGTCAACAATGCTCAACAAACTGCTGTTTGCTGATGTATGTTTTACATCATTTATTACAACTGAAAATTAAGGGTATGGAATGTGACACTATAGCTATCATGTATTTTGCTTGCAAATAACAGTAAATAACATCTGTGAAGTCAACATGGTGAATTTCAGCAGGTGTAAAATGACTAGAACATCAGTTGATACATCTCTTAATATTGTATACAAATTCACACAAACCTTTAAACAGGAATTGTAGAGCTTTTGAACACGAACATCAGCAGACATTTCCACAAGACTACAGTTTATCCCTTCAGTTGGACCTCTGTGTGGCTTACATGAGACTACAATAATACTGTACCAAAGACCTTTAGTTAGGTTAATCCAGTCTGCTCTGATTAGTTACGTTTCTCAATCAACAACAGTATTGTCTTAAAATAAAATGTGTTATGAACATGCACAGGGGCACAATATTTCTGGTCTTGAATAATGTACATATATAATGGGCTGTTTTAAAACGGTTCCTTCAAAACAAACTGTCAAATAGACACAGTGAGTCCGTGAGAGATGAGAGTTACAAGGTACATTTTGTAATTGACTGGAAGAGGAACATTTCCAGATTAACAGAAGGGAACATTCATTTCTATGCAAACCTCAAATTCTCATTGGTTGTGGGAACAAGTGACAATGTCTGGTCCAAACAACAGTGACTGTTCATGTTTAGACACTAAGGACTTGAGAAATCAGCCAATTACAACCACGATACATTTTATTAAAACACAGTGATATGTTCAAATATTAAATAATGATCCACTAAATAAGAGCATGTACATAATATTCCTGCCTACAGCAGTGAAGTGAAAGTCCCTTGTTTGTCCCCAAACTGTTGTTACAGTTTTGGCATTCTGGCTGCGTTCAGACGCATGGACACACAGGAGGCGCCAGCTGCATAACGCATCTCTTTGATCATGCCAGTCCACTTTTTGTTGTCATCTTCATACCTGGTAAGACAGGTCAAACATGTTACCCTTTAAGAAAGTGAACATTGCTTGGTACCACATGCATTCTAAAATATAATGCAACAAAATCAACACATACTGCCAAATGTCAAGGATTTCACTAGGTGCACACTCCTTGTCCTCGTTCGCCATCATGGCGAAGCCTCCTACAGCGTACAACAGCCCTCCACAGCTGACCAGGTTGACTGAACTCCTCTCCTGGGGAAACTCTGGGAAGGGTGACCACCTGCAACAAGGTGCACTTAGATTAGATTAGATTAGATTCAACTTTATTGTCATTGCACAGAGTACACGTACTGAGACAACGAAATGCAGTTAGCATCTAACCAGAAGTGCAAAGGAGCAATAAAATGTATGTACATAAGTGATAAAATGTGATACAATAGATAATATAATACGATGCCATGAAGTTATAAACAGTATAGACAGTATAGACTGTATAGTGTATAGACACTTGTCCACATTAATGTGATATTTCCATGTTTTTGTTTTTATCTTGATCTTATACTTCAAAATCTCAACAAGTGTTCCCTGACTCCCCCCCCCCCCATATGGATTTAAAGCAGTGGTTCATA
>JAVQJF010078360.1:0-56714 GCA_036023855.1 Gadopsis marmoratus | reverse complement strand
TCCCGAAGGGTCGCAGGGGGGGGGCTGGAGCCAATCCCAGCTAACATTGGGCGAGAGGCAGGAAACACCCTGGACTGGTCGCCAGTCAATCGCAGGGCAATTAATGCTAGCAAATTGTTAGGTAATCATTAAAATGGCTAACTTTGTGCCAAGTGGAGCAAAATTAACGTCATTGGATATCTAGCTAAATAGACATACGAGGGATTCTATGTGTTAAGCCACCACATAAATTAACTTTAAACAGCTAACGTTAGTGACAGTATTAACTTTACAATCGAGTCATATAAGTCACATATATTTTCACCATATATCTAATATAGAAACAGTTACAGAGACACTTAAATTTTTACTGCGGTTCAGAATGCTCATTGTTTTTAATAAAAGTCATTACCACTTACCAGTTAACGCTAGCTAACAGATATCTTAATGACATCTACCTTCTAACCATAATGGTACAGTAGGGAAAGGGTTTATTTTGTTGTATGTGATGACCAATTTGTGTATTGGTACATATGTAAATGATTTGTGTGGAACTTTAACCAGGTCAAAATTAACCATGTTCATATGCAAAGTATGTAAAATGTACATTTTACATGTTATTATATATATTTATATATTTATATTATATAAATATCTATATATATGTACAGTATATATATATATATATATATATTATGTATGTGATGTGTAAAATGCAAGGATTGGTAAAACGATAAAAACAATTGAATGAAACGATTGGTTTTATGCGACCAAACTAAATGTTTGATTACAAAAACAGCAACAACACGATTTGTTGTTGCAAATGGAAAGTTTGTTGTTCTTCGACGACTAGCGTGACCTGAGCGATATCAGGACCGCTGCGATTGCCGGCATGTAGCGCGCTCAGACAGAATGCTTTTTGCTACACGATGGGTCGGTTGCTTGGTGCTTGACGTGTGTTTCGTTTAGGTAGAAATGGTCATGCTAGTTTATTAGTGGAGCTGCTTCTGCACAAAACGGTGCGTCACATGTTGTCGCGTGTTTAAATGCCCTGTGTAGGGGGCGTGGTTATTTTCATTTCTCTGTTAGGGGCCCAGTAGGGTTTCTTTCGTGGGACCCCAAAATTCTGGCGACGCCCCTGCTGTCACGCTATTTTAAGTGCTATAAGACTTCATTGCCAAGTACCCTGTCTGTTTATTATTAGACTTGATTTTAATCCCAGCAAGACGGAGAAGTGCAGTAGTCCAATGTCTTAGTTATAGTGTTTAGGGGAATTGGTTAATGGTATTTATTCCTAAATTTGTGTTTTTTTTTAAAAATCTGCTCTAGAGCTAAAGTTATTTTTTAGTCTCTTTGAATGTAACCCTATGTTAGTGTTAGGCCTACTCCTAAATATGCCAGCTATTGCGTCCGTTCTGTAAAGGAGGTGTATTAGCTCAGTGTTGTGCTCTCAGGGTGCTCTGTTATCGATTTGTCATCCTACGTAACTATGACGTTTTTTTCTACAGCAAAACCGCGCGGCTTGCGTTCAGCTGTCCGAACATACTAATGTGGCTCCCCAGACATTTGTCTCAGATACGGACTAGGGAGGAATAAACTAAAACAACATATCGGCTGGAAAAACAACAGCTTCTGTCCTTCAAAATGAGTGACGACACCGACTCCCCTCCGGAGAGGGAAATGAAGGTATGCTCTGTGTTGACAGGCTAGCATGTGTAAGCTAACGTTTGCTAGCACTGTTCCAATGGCTCTGGCTAGCTTAGTTGGTGAACTAGCTGGTCGGGTTTAAGTTTTCTGTTTAGTTTATCTCAGCCCAAAAGCATTTACAAATCCACATTATTAGCTTAGACACAATTAACAGTTAGCGACTTGGGTGACAGTTTAAAAGTCTGACAAGAAAAAGTTGTTATGGCAACTTGTACCTTCTCAGTTTGAAGCCTGCTAATTATGTTAGCACGGTAGCCATTACAGAATTGTATCATGTGTGTTCTGAATGCTAACTTGAGGTTAGGTGAATTAACAACCTCCTGTGTGTGAAATAAAGTCACCAAATACTTATCACGTTCACTAAATTTTGCTATAACGTTACCAACGCAGTTTAGCATCATTAGCTAATGTGACGCGGAAGACTAGTCCTTCCCAATATTTTTAACTTTCAGTTTCAGGACCTGTGTTAACAAACTAGTCAAGTTGAATGTCGCTGCATGTTTCACGCAGTTAAAGCAGCATTTCGCTCGTAGGTCATACTGTAAATGCACAGGTCATGTTGTCAAGCATGTTTACAGGAGGCCTATAATATAGTTGTTCTTCCTAGAAGCAAGTACGGTTTAGTTTAAGTTTGCAGTTATTGAGCTGGACCCACACATGTTTACCACCCATACCTGGTCACCCCGGAGTAACAAACTGCTTGTTTTTCTTTTCAAGGATTTTCAGTTTCGTCAGATGAAGAAAGCAAGGGTTTTTGAGCCCACTGGAGGTTTGCCAAAAGAAAGATCTAGTCTGCTTACCATCTCAAACAAATTTGGTCTAACGTTTGTTGGGCTCGACAGAACATTCAAGGTTTACAATACCCAAGACATTCTGGCTGCTGACAAAGTTGACGGACACGCCAACGAAATAGGTATGAATAATATTTGAATATTTATCCATTAATTTTTGCACTACATTGTCATGTAAACCACTGCTCAAATACATGTTCATCTTAATTTCCATTCATGTCTCTTACGTAGCGTTTACTCCCAATTTTCCTCTTTGCTCTAGTTGAGGGGATAGCAGCATTGGCAGAGGTGACTGTGGAACTGTCTCTCCACCACTTGGCTCTGAGTTGTGATGAACGTACTCTGTCAGTATGTGGCATGTCTGCAGAGGCAGGATTGGCCCTCACATTTTATGATGTCCGCACCTTCATGAACAAGGTCACTACTTTAGTGTGTGTATTTAATGTGCCAGTGTATTAGACAATGCATCATGCCTATTTCAGGTTTTGCTGGTGTGTGCGTGGGTAACAGACATAGAAAGATACTTGACGATTTGCAAGTTTGGCTGTACTGTGAGTGATGGTGTTGATGCAGGTCTCTGGATCGGCACAGTCCATTAAATAATTGTCCTCTGCAGATGACTGATAACAAATTAGCATTGACTAGAGATTATACTGTTCTAATAAAAATGCACATTTTAAGTTTTTTAAGCTTATGTTGTTATTCAGAGTTACCCAGCATGAGCAGGTGCAGACTCACAACCCTTTTAGTATAGAAATCCCTGACACGCAGCAGTTATGTTTTTACTAACATAGTTCATAAATAAATTCACAAAAAAATTCCTGATTTAGTCACTTTAAGCATTTGACCTGTTCATTTATTTGTTAATTATTATATTACTGTTTTTTTTTTTTTTTTTTAACTTTCCAGACAAGGCCACAGAAGTCACCTTTTGCCTCACTGCTGCCAGCAGTACCCCCTGGCACTTTAGTGCAGGACCTGAAGTGGAATCCTGCTCTGGCATCCATGTTGGCTGTCTGTCTGTCTGACGGCCGTATGATGATTTTGGATGTTACTGACTATGTCACACTGCAGGCCGAGCTACCTGCTGCAAGTGGCATCACATGCAGTGAGTGAAACTATTAAAGCATAATAGTTGATCTTACCTTTGTTACCACATCTCTATTGTTGCTCCATTGTAGTCACTGTACTTTGTTTCACACAGTTTGCTGGAGTCCAAAAGGAAAACAAGTTGCTGCAGGAAAAATGAATGCCATAGTCAGTCAGTATACACCAGTAAGTGAACCTAAAACTCTTATTGATCGACGAGAGTTGCAGCATCCAATGTCTGACATGATGAATAACAGATTTTCTCCTTTGTTGAAAAGGCACTAGAAGAAAGGAAAGTTATCCCATGTCCACACTTCTACACCTCTGATGACCCTGTCAAAGGTAAGGCGAATCCCATACCTATAAAATTAAGTAAGATGTGTTGTCACACATTGTACGCTCATATACAGAGCTGGATTATTAATGGCATTTAATGACAATATATTACATAGTCTAATATGGTTGTGTTTTACTTTCATTACTGTGTTTGAATCCCATGTGTGGCCTAATGCCTGTCTTTCCCATTTTCTCTCACAGTTCTCGATGTGCTGTGGCTGAAAACATTTGTGTTTGCAGTGGTATATGCTGCTGCAGATGGGTCCCTTGAGACCCCTCCTGAGCTAGTGTTGATCTCCATCCCTGTAAGTATGCCCTACATCCATACTCCACTGAATTCACCTATTCACGTTTAGATTTTTGTCACGTTGCTCCCCCCCTCCCCCAGTCTTCAATGCTGTCTTGCTCATGGCCTCAGTGGATATATTTGACCATATATTATTTTGGAAATTCACATGAATGTTACCTGTTTGGTGGTGAATAAGCATGTAGCATTTCCACATTTTAGTGTAGTGGCTCTGTAGTTACACAGAGGCTCTTAGCAGCTGACCTGCACCTCTTTATGTGTTATGTATCCTTTTGTAGTACGATGCTTAATTTAACTGACCACTTATCCATACAGTATAAGCCTTTTGTTGTTGGTTTCATAGAGCTACAACGTATCCCACATGGCCATGTTAATAACTGTCACAGAATATGAAATTTGCAATCCCAGTTTAATGTCATTGGACAGCGCATTAATGCATGTATAGTGGCATTCGTTTTCTGGTAAAATGATTAAGCAGCTAAAAAATAAAATATACTTCCACCATACAGAAGTGTCATCAGTTGTTCCATCTTGTTAATGTTCCTTAAGCAAACTAACTAACAAACTATTTTTTTTATTTATTTTTTGTAGAAGAAGGATGAGAAGGTGGAGACAAAGTATGTGAACTTCAGTGATACAGTGTATGGCACCTGCATTGAGCGACAACACCACTACTTTCTTAGCCATGTTGAAGACTGGTAAGAATGATCACAATTCATAGGCCTTCAAGCTCACTTTTTTTTTAGTCTAATGTCATGCTCTGTTTTGTTATTTCATCCAGGGACCTTGTGTTTGCGGCATCAGCAGCTTCCATTGAAGTCAGCATCATAGCCAGACAAGATGACAAGGTACCTAATTAAGTGAAAAGCTGACGATGTTATAGAAATCTTAATCTTAAATGACACACCGTTTTGAATATATGTAGAAATTAAAGTTGTCTTGAGATGGTTTTCCATTTAAATTCCAGGAGAGAAGTAAACCATGAGATCAGTATAGCTTTGAAAGAGAAACATGACATTATGAGTGTTTGCCAAATATTTAATTAGCCCTCTTGAGGACAGTTAGGCCAGCTTGTTGACATTTTAAAATTCTGCATTAGGTCTCCACTGAAAAACAAATAATGCTGTGTTGAATTAGACTTGAATTGATGAATGCTATAACTGATGACAGGAAGTCTTGATGCTCTTTACTGGGATTATTATAGCTTTAATTGACAGTTCAAATGCTTACTGTATGGTGTGAGGAAAACACATCAAATATCTGCAGACTGTGATGACCATGACAAATTGTTGTCTTTTTTAGATCTGGGAACTCTGGATCCTGGAGGATGCAAGCAGGGCTGAGCTTCCAGTGACCGAGACAAATGACGACACATTCCCCCTTGGCTTAGCCATAGACTTCACCAGCCAGCAGGAGATCCACATCAGTAAGTGAATTTGACTTTCTGTGTACCTTTTGTCTTCGCCTGTCTGACCAGATTTGCACATCTACGCAATGCGACTACACTTACCCTCATTTCCCTTCAGAAATGCCGGCACTCAAAGGTGTCAGTTGGTAAATTAACAGCAATTTCTATTTTTGCACACAATAGAAAATTAGGCTATACTTATTGAAACATTTGGGAAATTTCAAATTTGTAAGCATTTAAGCAAAGGTCAAAGGGAGAATTCTAATACTGATGTAAGTTCTGCCACAATAGATGTAAAGTGGTGCAGTTGAGGCTTTTTTTTTTTAATGTACCAGGTAGGCCAGTGTTTGAAATCATTTACATGATTAATGCAACAGTGAGATGAACCTTGAAGCAAAACGGGGACTACCATCTGCTTATTTATCTATGACCAGTTTCATTTTGAGAAAATGTATTATACCTCAGTATTTATAAGATCGCTATCACAATATAAAATCACATTTGCTCTGAATATGTTAGAGATATTGTTGATATTTGCAACCTTAATCAGAACGCCTCCGTTTGCAACAGTCAAAACACGTTACATTTCAATCTTTCCCACTTGCAATTGCCATTTATTTATCTTTTGGATATCACTTTTATTTTCAGTGTTTTTAATAATATTTTAGGCAGGTTTGTACGCCATGATTTCACCATGGGTTCCTGCCGTTTTTTTAAGATGACTTTAATAACTTTTGGTGTTATCTCTTGTACTGCATTCTGCTGTCTTTGTTTAAACTCGAACATATTTTATGTTCAGCACTCCCCTAATGATCAGATGAAGCTCAAATCCGTCAAGTTTTCTTGTGCACACAGCATCCACTGCAGTGCTCTATTGCAGCATGTGTAAAGAATAGTGATAAGCTGCCGTCTCAGTACACTGTTTTATCTTAAATGGCCTAGTCTGCCAGACATTCACGTAGAGCTGCTGTTGCTGTCTAGTCACATCTCTCCCCGCTCACACTTAAGAACTCCCTCCCCAGCAAGAAATTCCCCCCCCCTGCAATTTGAGCAACATTTCGGCATGATTGTAGTCTGATCAAAACCTTTATCTGAAGTGAAAAATTAGATGGGGAAAGCAAAGGGAGAGTAACGAGAGAGTTATCTGTGAAGAAAAAAAATGTACTCATTAAAATGGCTCAGACAAGCTAGAGGACCACAACAAACAACAAAGCCCAGACAATCCTGTTGCAGAATGCTGATGAGGTTTACCGTGTGCCTCTCCCTTCTTTTAGCTCTCTCTTTCACCCTCTATCTCTTTGCTTCACTACCAAAGTATAGTTTCAAAACTGAGATGAAACTTAACATTAGATGCTGTATTTTTGTGTTTTTGTTCTCTGTGGTGTGTGTGCTTATTTTGTGGAGAACTTAGAATCACTTTATTTCTTGAAACATACTAATCTGTGTTTATTGTGTATGTTGAATGTATTTCTGTGTGCATGTGTCTGTAGTGGGTATAGGTTTGAATTTATGCCAGACAATAAAATAGTAAAATACTGCCATAATGTCAAAAGCATACATGCAGTGCCTGGAATGAATATTCAGTAGATGCAAAATATAGGATAAAGGTCAGAGAGGTGAGTCAGTGGCGATTAATCAAATACTGAGATGCACTGCGAAAGAGCAGTTACTGCTGTCATCCCTGGATGATGGTGAAAGTTATACTTGGAGGAATAGTTTTAGATATGAGAGGACAAAGTGTTCAGTGTATTTGTTTGACAAATCTGAAGTGACTAGTATCGACTGACTAATGCATCTTTCATTTTGGGGCGTGATTACTCAGATTCATAATTTAAATGTTGGTTTAGTCTGGATTTGCCATTTTTGTCTGCAGCCCACAGCACACTGCGTGATTTTTGAAAGTGCAGGGAAGTGGGTGTCAAGAGCAGGAAAGAGTTTGAGGATTTGGCAAGAAGAGGAATGCAGTGGACTGTTTTACCAGATGAGGCATCTTTGGACAGTTGCATTGCATACACGTCTCTGTACACGACTGCAGTGTGCCTTTTTGAACTGCACACAGGGTACTTCTTTTAACCACTGGAGGGCGGAATGAGTCAAGGTCAATGAGATAAATACAGTACAAACACAGTCGTTGTGCTCAAATGGCGTCAACACTTTCGTGATTAAAGTGACAAACAGCATTTTGTCATCATGGACACAGCAGGCATAGTGAGCAGATGACGCTTGCTGTTATTTGTCTCCCTTGTGTGGTGGTGTGATTTGGAAGCACAAAGCTGTGCAGAACGCTAAATCATTTCTCACAAAACTCTTGCACATTTATGTAGCTCTCAATTAATAGACTCGAGACAAAATTTCCTGCCAGAGATATTTCTATAGAGAATCCTTCCTGGCTCTCTGATCTGTGGAAGGTTGCAAAATGGGTTGGGGTTAAACATATTTTTGTGTCTTTTGCTGCACATCATGTAAACTACAGTATTTCTCTGTCTGAATCCCATCTTTCCACCCTCTCAAAGCTGATGAGAAGACCTTGCCCCCAGTGCCCATTATGCTAATGCTATCCACGGAGGGATTACTCTGCCCATTTGCTCTGCTCAACCTCAATCCTGGCATTAAGCAACTGGTCTCAGCCTCCACTTCCCTCGCCTTGGAGGGGGAGAGACTACCCAAGCAAGGTAAGAGAGCCGGTGAGCTCGACAGATGTTTTAGTTTGAAAACAGTTACTCATAATCACACATTGCAATGATATATTTCCTCAAGTGATCATCCAATGCAGTGGAACCAAAGTGCATGCCAGATTTCCCATTTTCTGGTGTGGATCCATCAGGCTGACAAACATGGACATATTGTCTGATATGTCAACCATTGGTTTCAAAGGGGACATTTTTAGGTGTGGAGTTCAGTATCACCCTCTTGTTTAGTATTCTGTGAAGGTGAGTTGGACAACCTCCACAGCTCCATTAAACAGCCTGACAGACCTGTAAATCAAACAAATAATCTATATCCCTCATTATATTTATCTTAATGTCTTAAAGGAAGTGTCAGTCTGTTTAGTTCTTAAACTTAATTACAAATACACCAATTAAGTTTTAAGGCCTTATCGCCCTTTTACAATGAGAGCGATGAGAGCAGAAAGTTGGTAGAAAATGTTTTTTGTTGATTGTATTATTAAAGTAGTATCATCGTCATTATCACACATTTTAAAAAGCAAAATATTATTTATAAATGCTGATAATTGTTTGACAAATGTTTTTTTTTTCTGTTGTCAGAATGCTGTGAAGAGTTTTTTTTATACTTTACATTTATGAGACCAGTTGTCTTGATCATGCAAGGATCTTTGACTAGACTGTAAATTGCTTACTTTTCTATGAAGCTAGAACTTTTTACTCTGCTACACTCATTCTGAAAGAGGCTCGACAACGTTTGTGCAAATTCCGGAGACTCGTTCTTCTCTCTTAGGCTAATCCAATTGCTTTTCAATTTCGCAACCGTTGCTTGTAGACAAAACTTTCCCAACATGTGATAAGATCACATGAAAGGTAATTTATTTTCTGTTCACAGGTTCTTTGGCAATCCAACCACCCAAAATTGCTGCCTCCATCCCATCTGCCCCAGCAACATTCCCAAACCTCGGTCTTACTTCAGCAGCTGCTTCCACTCATCCAGCCCCTGGTGCCTCTTCCTCCACTGCTCCATTCAGCATCGCCCCCACAGCTCCTGTGTCGACATCATCGTCATCAGGCTTCATTTTCTCAGTCCCAACAACAAGCTCAATGTCTGCCCCTTCAGCGTTCTCCCTCGGGGGATCCGCACCTTTTGGCTTAGGTTCCTCAGGCTTCTCCTTTGCCTCTAAACCTCCCTCTGACACTCCCTCAGCACCTTCAGCATTTTCTTTCACCCCTTCCATCAAACCATCAGTGGCAGCTCCAGGTCCAACATCCCAGAGCATTGCTGCTGCCTCCCCACCAGTGGTGAAACTGAATCTTAATGAGAGGTAAATAATTATTAGGGTAATCCAACTGCGACACTGAGGTTTGTATACATACATAGACTTAAAAATCTGTCTGCTCTTTCCCAAGGTTTTCAGCACTGGAGACTCCAGCACCAACCCCACAGTCTTTCTCCTTCAATTCCTCGCTGCCCAAAACCGTTGTGCCCAGTTCCGGTCCTTTAACCGCCCCTCCGCTCTCAGCCACTAAGCCACCAGCTGTATTAAGTAAGAAAGCCCTGCCTCACTTCCTGGCGTGTCATTCTGATTTTATTTTATACCAAATAATTCTTTATATCTGAAGTGTTTGGGAATCTAATATTGTTGGTTGTGTTGCAGCGACAGTGCGACCAGTTCAAACCAGCACACCACTCACAGTTGTGCAGAAACCTGCTCCTGCTGCCCAGGGCCGTGTCCAAACTCAACAGGTCCTGTCTGTTTATTATGAGGGAATTGTATTTGTTCATATATTAACTAGACTTCTTCTAATGGTTTTGTTATTTTGCCAAAGAAAATGTCAAAACATAAACATATTCACCATAGGGACACACTGAAGTCACAGAGCCACCACTAGTAAATTCATCTTCCCCTAGTCTTTTAAGCACTATAAAGATATTCAATATCAGTATTATTCCTCTACTCTCTATTTTAAATCTTAACCCATTTCACACAACTTTGGCTTGACTGTAAAGTGTAAAACACTTTATGTGGAGAATCCTAACGTTAAATCTAGATAAATAAAACTGACAAATCTAATTAACAGCAGCTGGCCTTTTAAAGTTTTTAAAGGAAGAACTTGTTAAAGTGTTGGATAACAGTGTTAGACAAAAAATATTATTTACAAAAAGGTTTAGTACAGTAACAAGAACTGGATTAAAAAATGATGTACTTTATCACTTTCTCGATGCAGGCAGCTGTTAGTGTGAAGGCCCTGGAGAAGCAGCTGCAGCAGAAGAAAGACTCTGATCCCATTATGGCTGGTATATTGGAGGAGGTGAGACATATCATCCAGGCACTGGAGTACCATGTACTGCTTTTAATTGGTGAATTTATGAAAAAAAATTTGGAGCCTTGTGGACCAAATCATATGGGGGAGTACACTTGCTAGATGCTTGGGATCATGATTACACACATGGAAATTTTGATAGTATGTAAAATCTGTACATGTATTAACTTACTGTATGTATGTCAGCTTTTTTTTTGTATAAGAGTAAGGTGCTCATCATCATTTGGATTATCGTATGTCTGTTGTAAACATTTCAGTTGAAATGTTCATGTAGTTACATGTTTGAGCGTTAAGAACACAAAAACACAACATACCTCAAGTTATAAAACATCAGACTAAATGACCAGATAAGGTTGGCTAGGTTAGCATAATTGGCTATTTCCCACTCACTCTTAATTGCATACACACTTCTAAGTCATACCTACATTTACAAAGTCTTGCCAGTTAAGCTTATCATTTGCCCTCCTGAAAGGTTTGTTTTTTTTTTGGGACATTCTGTTACAGCATGTGATGATTTTCTGTACGTAGTTGAGTCACAGTGCAACAAATGTTTCCTAGAAACTGATGTATATACATTATATACTGTAAATAAATATATATATTATACATGCATACACATCTTTATTAGTGAAGCTGTTTCTTTTTTGCTTTAATGGTGCAACCCAGTTTATTAAATTACAAATTTTAACCTTGCTGCTATAGTAGTTACTAAGACCTTGGGAAGGACTTTACATAAGGAAGGACAACTCAGTCTTGGTCAACATTAAGATAGCATGTCATGTACACCCGGTGTCAAAATAAGGTTGGGCAATTTTTCCTCATTGTTATGTAACTAACCATGTTTTTGACTGATCAGATTGCACACTTCCAAAAGGAGTTGGATGATCTTAAGGCACGAAGTGCAAGAACTGACTTCAAGGTTGGCACCAATGAGGAGATGAAGGATTTGAGGAAGGAGTCAGAGGACCTCCATATTTTCACCCTGGAGATTAAGGAAACTACAGAGGTAAGACTATGGTTGAAAAACCAAAATATGTTCAGATATAGCTTGGGCTGACCCAAATCCCTGTTAGCAAAATCACACTTACCAGCCAAATCCTATCCCCAACAGCTATCTCCTACGCAGAATGCAATGGTGTTAGAATAACAAAACCACTGTGCACACAAGTTTACAGTTTACAGCATCTTCCCCTCTTTGGCTGGTGCGTATTATTATGTGGCCTATCCCTTTAACAAGACATTTTTTGAAATTATGTATCCCATGTTCTTTTTAACTTTTGATTTTGAAAAGTGCACCAAATAATAGTATAGTAATAGTATCTGCCCCAAAAATGTAATTCTTCTTAAGTATACATATATTAACTTATATGACTTGTCTATATATTTTATATACAGCTTATTTGTATTGGCAGAATTATAGTTTGAGCTTTTAGCTGTTTTGTTGATTTAATTTAATAGTTGTGGTTTCCTCGTTTAATTACATTTCTTAAAGCATGGCACTTTCAACCTATATTTTTCTTTTGCTGATTTGCAGTCTCTCCATGGGGACATTGGTACACTGAAGACCACCCTACTGGAGGGCTTTGCTGGGGCAGAAGAAGCCAAGGCCCAGAGTGAGCTGAGCAGAGACCGAAATTACAGACAGCTGCTGTACAACAAACCTCTGGACCCGCGCAGTGAGGAACACCTCAAGGTGAACAGCAGAAGGGCAGATGGCTCGAACAATGTTTGCATGAATAGATACTTTTTGTAAAGCCTATAAATGAATCACTTACATACTCATAGCCATCCATCCATCCATTTTGCTCTGCTTACTCATAGCATTTGGCCTATTTTTTCAATTTCTTTTATTTAGGAGATTCGCAGGCTGTACCAGTATGTTATGTTTGCTGTTGAAGATGTTAATGACGTGTTGGATGTGGAATGGGAGAAACACCTGGAGAAGAAAAAAAAGCAGAAGTAGGCACAAAACACCAGCTACTTGAAACTGAAAATATTTTGACTTAAGTATCTGAATGTTCTGAAATACTTCTTATCATTCTTCTTCACAGACACATGGTCGTGCCAGGGCGTGAGGGTTTGTTCACCACACTGGCCAACAATCTGTACATTATCAACCAGCAGAAGAACAGATTGGACCAGTTGGTTAAGGAACTCACTTCACTGCGCCTCTACAACAAGACTACCACTCCAACTATAAACCACAATACTGCTACAGCAACAAATGCTGGGTAGGAGCTGGCAAAGAACAAGGACTAGGAATAGAGGAATGTGAAAATCTCAGGGATAAATTAGTTCTACATTTTGTAGATTTTTAGTTTGTTGTGAGAAGGGAGACTCTGCAGAGTAGGTTTGGAACTTCATATTTCAAGTTAACCTTCACTTAAATGGGCTGCAATTTGAATCTAGAACAATTTTTGAATAATTAAAATGGAATAGATTCAACTTATTTTTAGATGTCATAATAGTTAACAATATAATCACCATAGTCCATTAATAACAAAGATTGCCCTTCTTTCAGTGTAGCAGCCTTTAGAGAAGGTTAACATTCAGTTCTAATTATGTGAATCAGTACACTGCAAATAGCGCTTGACAAAGGTGGTGTTGTTTTGCAATTTGTTTCTGTGTTTCACGGCAGTTTGGAAAGCGAACTTGAGAGTTTAAGGGATTCACTCCTGAAAACACGACTGGACCCCACCCCACCTAAGACCATATCCAAATCTCCAGGTATCAATCTTCATGTATTTTTGATATAAAAATAGTAAAGGATATATATCGCCTTTCTTAATTTCAACATATACTAACTATAGATGTTTCTCTAGCAGTCAAGATGTCCCCAGTGAAACAGTCCCAGCTGCGTAACTTCCTCTCAAAGGGACAGATGCCTCCCGTCCGCTCAACTGCACCAGGTACACATTCATTCATTCATTATCCATA
This sequence comes from Gadopsis marmoratus, assembly GCA_036023855.1. Lineage (NCBI taxonomy): Eukaryota > Metazoa > Chordata > Actinopteri > Centrarchiformes > Percichthyidae > Gadopsis > Gadopsis marmoratus. Next base: position 43,169 of record JAVQJF010078360.1, on the reverse strand, counting down.
CCGAAGGAGGGGGGGGCTGGAGCCAGTCCCAGCTAACAAGGTACCCAGGTACACATATCTCTCTCAAACCAATTTAAGTTCATTTATTACACTGATATGCGGAGGTGGGAATCTTTATTATTTTTTGTGTAAATTTGGTTTAGTGGCTAACAATCTGTGGTTGCATGAAAGTTTATGAATGTAGTTTAATTTGCAATAAACTCTTGAGGGGAATCCAATATTAGTCAAACAAAGAAAAGGTTTATTTAAACAAATGGGAAGAATGTTCACTTAAATGGAGTTGTTGAACAAGAGTACACTGTCTATTAATGTGAATAGGTGTAACTTGTTAAATCATCAAGCCTGTCCAGTGAATTTAAAAGATACTTTAGATAATGTGACACCTACTTTTAAGTTCACAGTAGTTTTATTAGAACTGCAAATACCCTGTCAAAATTCAACATTTGTGGAACTCCGTAATCTGTCAGATTCATGTTGACATCTTTATGTTGATAAGAGTTTAAAAATATTAGCGTAATGCAGATTATTAGATATTGGTGGTCTAAATGTTCATCTATTCTCTTCCAGCCAACCTGTCTCGCTCAGCCTTCCTTTCACCTAAGTACTATGAGGACTTGGATGATGTGAGCTCTACGTCCTCCCTGTCCCAGTCCCTGGAACCTCACCCGGCTCACTTGGAGCTGGAGGAGGAGGAGGAACTACAGCCAGAACCCCTTCCCATGCCTGTCATTCCTCCAGTATTGTCCACCCCCCGCCACCCCACAGTCGTGAGGACCCCCTCTATCCAGCCAGGCTTCCCCCAGTCCACCCCTTTAACCAAAATTCAGTCAGTACAAGGTATGGGCTTTGGACTCAGCCCTATTGCCAGCCCTGGTGAGTAACTCGCACTAAATATTGCTATTCATCAATGATGTCATAAAACATACAGTTCTTTGGCATTCGATGCCATGAGATGACTGATTTTAAATATCACATGTATCACAGAGTGCAGCTGCTAAACGCCAGTAGACATGCTTTGTTTAATACACATTGCTCACTGTATTGATATTTCAGTTCCAACCAATAAGATCAACCTCAGTGGCGCTGATAGCACTGCCCTTGCCACAAAGACAGTAAAGCATGGAGCCCCGCTGACTGAGAGGACCATCCCGGCCCAGCAGGCTGCAGCTACTGCTGCCCTACGCAGGCAGATGGCCAATCAGAAGACGGGTAAGAAGAACATGCAACAATGACCAGCCTTTGACTACAATTGATAATTATTATTTCTTTGTTTATTTTTAAATGTTGATGAAGATGTTTTAAGTCATTAGGGGCAACACTATATGCATAAGAAGCTAGTGTATAATATTGTGTTGCTATGTCCACTGTAATTCACCAGGGGGAGACACAGACTTCTAGACCAAATAATGTTAAACTGGGTAGCTTTATGTCCCAGCTCAGTGCCACATCATATCTGAGAATATAATTATATAGTTTCAGTTTTCCATGGAAACAATCCATTTATTTAATTGCACTTGTCTGATATGTTGTTTTTCAATATAAACATTGTTTCTGTGGGTATGTACATCTCTGGGTGTTGCTCACATGCGTTTGTGTTTGTTTCAGCTATTGTCGGTACTTCCTTGACAGAGTCCAGTTTGAAGATTGTTTCTCAGTTGGTCAATGTGCAGGAGTTCAAGGACAAAGGACCTCCTGTGTCGGTTTCCAATGTCCTCAGGTAAAAAATCAAAATATGTCAGCTAGTTTTGCTCATCAAAGTCAAGGTGAGCAGAGGAATATCAAATTGGAATATGGAAACAGTTTTTTCCCACAAATTGAGCATGTACAATATAGAGCAAATCTATATGTGAAATTTGATGTTTGTAGTTGCTTTTGTGTGGGAAAGAAACAGATCTTTTTAACTAGCTCCAGTGATAGCGCTACAGTTGGATTACTGTATGCAGTCTGTATGCAGTCTGGTTCAAAAAAGAAAGATGCTTTATGCTCAGTATGTAATCTGGTAATTTGTTTGCTTTGTGCAGAAATATTAAAATAGGTTTAAAAAATATAACGGGCACTTTTGTAAGTTCCAGACAGTCAAAGTCAGGAATATGCCAATGGTTCTGTGGTGTACGCAAGCATTTACAGGATACCGCTCTTATCATACAGTGACAATGATATCACTAAAGCTATTGTAGCGTGTGAGCAGTACAGAGAGAGAGCTGGTCCTTTATTAGCCACTGGAAGGGTACTAGGACTTATTGTGACAAACCTGTTTCATTGTCTTTTTTTGAAGAATAGCTGTAAACCTACAATATTTGTAGTTGGTAGGCACTCACTGATGACACATTTCAGCTGTCAGGCCGTGGGTCATTTTCCGCAGACGTACTGTTTGGTTCTTAAGTCAAGATATCCTAATTGGTTTTCATGCATTTCACTTTAAATTGTAATGGAATCTTTTTGGTACAGGTCCATTTTAATTAACATGGCAGATAAAGTTAATTAGCATTTTGCAGTTTCCCATTTTATGCAATTTCTCATTACAGTTAATTAAGTACTTTCTTATCTATCTGTCTTATCTCTCTGATCTGTTCTATCTATGTTTTTCCTCTTTAATATTAAGCATGCTATATAATATTTATGCATCCGCTTGGATCTATTTCTGATACAGTGAGTAGACAGTCTGTCACTATGAGTCCTCGCAGGGTCCAGTGTTTGTTTTGAGTGTGTCTCCTCTGCATAGATTTATCAGATCACTGACTCCAACTAATCTTAGCCAATGCACACAACTGGCCAGCAGTCTTTGACTTTACATTTGCATTCTAACTTGTTTCCTCAAGCATTACATTGCGTCCATATTCTAATGGTCTCTTTTCATACCATTATCCTCTTCACTTCCCTTTCTTCATGTCTTTCATTTCAATCTTTTCACTCCATGATTCACTGTTTTGCCCCTTCCTGCCTCCTGCACCTACCTCTTTCTGCCTCACTGGGCTGTGCTCCACTTTTGTGCTTGATATTTCGGCAGGCCATCCCTGCTTGGGGCTTTTTTCTAATAAAGCCTGCTCAAAATAACAAACAAGCAAAGCAAGGCATTGTGGGAGTAAGATGATTACAAAAGTCTTTCCCCTATTATGCATTACTTCATTGTCTCTGTCAAACAGTAATGCTTCCAACATTTCTTCAAATGATTCCCAGCTCGATATAGACAATAGGATTATATAGAGAAATGATAAACAGGAATATTAAATTTGTCCAGCCCTACACAAAGGAAATATTTGGTAGCAGAGATCAGGTCTTTGGTTGTGGACACCTCATGAACACCTCATCCCTTTAAATTGAAAGGTGTTTGTTATATTTGTTGGTGTGGACAGAATAAAAATAAAAACATCTCTCCCTTCCCTCTTTTGCTCTCTTCCCCAGCTCATCAGTACCAGATACAGCTTCTCAGGTCTTTGCTACAGTTTCTTCCAACCAGGCCAAACGTGTGAGTACTATATTTTTCCATCACGCACCAAGCTGTCCCATGTTGACGTTACAAGTTGCAGTTGGGTGACACGGGAACTTCTCACTCGTCACTGTTCAGGCCCAAGGTCAATTTTATGGGAAGGACCCTAACATACTGATCTACACCTGCACTATAACCTTTAGCTGTGTTTTTTAATCTCATACGCATAATACATATTTAATGTTTTATTTGTATTCTAAAACTGTCTGTGCAGAATCCTACCCAAGGTATCCAGAAGATGTCCACTGAAAGTATAACCACCCCACAGGGAAGCTTTGTGTTTGGTAAGCACTGCATACTAGAACATTGCTTATGATTCTTGACCATAGATAAAGGTGCAAAATCCTGACATTTTATTTTGCAAGGTGATGCCTTATACGATAGATTTTTACTGACGTCATAACCCTCTGTGTCCTTCAGGTCCGTCATCCAAAACCGATGTTTCTGTGGCTCCTGCTAGCTCAGCAGAGCAAAGCACCAGCAAAGGTTTCTCGTTCACATCAGGGTGAGGCTACCTGTGAAAATGAAAGAATTCTGAAACAAAGAATGCCTTTATATGTATATTATGTCATGATTTTATTTACTGTAAAGACAAAGTGAAATAAGAACATAACATTTTTAATAATACATACATATAGATACATTATTTATCCAATCAAATGTGATTTGAGCCAACATCTAACACCTTCCATCATTTAAAAAACTGCACTTGACCATAAGCTTGTGGGTTGCAGTAGTATTTATCATGGGCCATGTATTTTTCCAAACGAGTGTGCCCGACTCTTAATCTAACCACATAGACGATGGAGGAGTGGGCAGCGGTGAACAGTTGTGATTCTCCAGCGATTTGATCACATCCCTCTCAAAATGATACCCTACCCACAATATATTCTGAACAGAAGTTAAAGATCCTCACTGTTGTTTAACTGTGACATCAATTTTCTTTTACAGGTCCACAGGCTTCAGCTTTCCTTCGGTTACTCAGGGAGCTGGAATTTCACAAGGTAAAAACAGTACAACAGCTTGGTATCGGATATTTGTAGGATGATGTCAAACATACGCAACCCTCAACATTTTCTGTATTTCTTTCCCTGATGTCTCTCCAGTGAAGGATGTGAATAAATTCTCCTTTGGTGGAAATGGGAAGATGATGTTTGGGCAAACAGTAGAGGAGCCATTCCCCCTCACCCCGAAGTCCACCTCACCTGCTCTTGGCACTGGGTCTCCCTCCCTGCCTCCAAACACATCAGGAGACAAACCCACCTCCACCACAACTGCCCACAGGATAGATCCACAGCCAACTAAGACAATTGGAGGTGAGACTCTGGGCAGTTTCTCTGGACTGCGTGTGGGCCAAGGAGAAGAAGCTAATGATTTATCCACTAAACCTTCTGCTGCCTCATTTGCCTTTGGGGAAACTGGACTTGGTATAGGCAAGGGAGCATCACAGTTTAGCTTTGGTGCAGGTCTCCAAAAGTCGGCAGAAGATTCTACAGGAGCAGACTTGGCCAAGGGAGCTGCGTCGGGCAGTTTGTTCAAGCCTCCTGAATCGAACCCCCAGCCGGCCTTCTCTGTTCTTCAGTCTAGCTCAACGGCCCCAGCTTTACCTACTTCTTTGAGCAGTCTTCTTGCTGCTGCTTCTGACTCCTCAGCAGAACCAAAAGCTCCCCCACAACCTTCAGAGCCCACACCACCCCCTGAAAAAGAACCTACTACTGAACCAGCTGTAGAGATTGCCAGTCCCCTAGTAGTACCTGAGCCTGCAGTGAATGCAGCCACCACAGAAACCACATCAGCCACAGTTACAGCACCAACACTCGCACCTCCTTTGGCCACAACTGCACCTACCCCAGACCCTCCCTCCTATGTCACCGCACCAGCTGAAGAAACCCCTCCAACACCAGCCAATGCAGCTCCCACAATAGAAGCCACCCCAGACAGCACCACCACCACGGCTCCTGTGCCCACTTTAGCTGTGGCCACCCCTGCTGTAGCGCCTGTCTCCCAAGTAGCTCCAGCAGTGTTCCAGGTGCCCAGTTCTGACAAACCAGGATCCATTTTTACTCAGCCTGCCCATGTAACAACAGACAGCAGTTCCCTTGAAATTACACCAGTTATCAGTACAGTTGCCACTTCAGTCACCACTCCCACAACAACTACTGCTGCTAGCACTATGTTTGGGCAACCTGCTGCACCTCCAGCCTCCTCAGCACCCTCAGCCCCTTCAGCCACAGAATTTGGCTCAACTGGGTTTGGTACATCCACTGGAACTGGTTTTGGCAAATCGGTATTTGGCCAGGGGAGTGGCTTTGGCCAGCCTGCCAGCAACACTGGAACAGCCAGTGGCTTTTCTTTTGGCCAATCAGCGTTTGGAGCAAATTCTAACAGTGCGACTGCCGGAGGAAGTATTTTTGGTGCTTCTACTGCTAGCAATGCCAGTTCCTTCTCCTTTGGCACGAGCAGTGCCAATACAGCCAGCAGCACTGGTTCAGGGCTGTTTGGGCAAAGCACAGCAGCAGCATTTGGCCAGAACTCTGGTGGATTTGGGCAAGGGTCTGCGTTTGGGAGTAACACCACCACATCCTCATCTACAGGATTCAGTTTTGGACAGCCCTCAGGTGAGTGTGAGTCTGTACTTGACTTCTTACTTAGTCATTGGTAAAATATAGTAAAGGTTTGTGGCTAATGGTTTTATTTGTTTTTACTGAGTAAAGAAACCTGACATGTATGTTGGATACAATAGTAGTATAGCTATAGAAGCAAGTGTCCTATAAAGATTAGGGATGTCCTAATCAATTTTTGGCCCTGATCCCAATCCGAGTCATTTAACATCAACATCTGTTGAAACCAAGTTCAATCTGATACTCGATACTGATACTTCGATCTATTATTTAAATATAAATATATAGCTAACACACTGAAATAGCAGCTGTTGTAGCTACTAAATTTGACACACCTTATTTTTCATGAGCCACTAAATACTTGATCTTCTGGTTCTCTGATGCTGTGGAACATGCAAATTAAAGTTTCAGTGTCATTCAGTAGTTCAACAAATTCATACAGAAATCCTGGGGCTATTCAAAAATTAGAAATGTCACCTTTAGGCTTTAAAAGTAATGGGCTATATAAACCAGGCAGAGAGACGTTTTTGTTACTCAAAGATCAAAGTGGTTTTATATTTACAAATCAGAACTACACGGCTATAAACAGTTAAGTCATGTCTGACAGTAACAATATTTGATAACCCCTTGAATTATATTTTTACATCTATAAAGGTAGTGGGCAGTAAAAGTGGCTGTGTGAAAATATCTACTCATTCAGCTGAGTGGCCTGCACATATTGTGACTAAAGTCAAATGTGACACTTGTTTTGGTTGAAAGGCCAATCATCTTGCAGGAGGCAAGCCAGTTTTGTCTAGTGTACTGCCAGCAGTGGTAGCTGTGAGATTTGGGGTGGTGTGGCAGCCTGAGTAAGGAGAGGTATGTGGGGAGTTGTCTCATTCCCAAAGATTCTCTAAATTCCCAATGCAGTATGGGAATGTCTACGTCTCTGTGGACAGCTGATGTTAATGCATCAGCTCAGCAGTTAGATGCAGCTTGTCGCTCCTGCGGGGGTTCCGAGTTTCCAGAGTCAGCTGTTCTGCTTTTTGACACTGGGGGAAGAAAAGGAAGCTATATGGTGGTGACTAGGGAAATGTATGTGACATCACCGGATACATGAGATCTAGAGTTAAAAGAGAATGTCTCAGTCTTGACTGTATTTTTCCTTTCCTTATTGCAGCTTTTGGCTGCTCTTCTGCCACGCCTGGGTTTGGCCAACAGCCTGGCAGTGTATTTGGCCAGGTATCATCCACTAATTTATTTATTTTTTAGGTTTGATTGATAGAGCAACCTATGAGTAGTATTTTAAAAAATCTTCCCATTCTTCTGGACACATCATACGACTAACATTTCTCTCCCAGCAGCAGCCATCATCTGGTGGGAGTCTGTTTGGTTCAAGTTCAGCCAATACAGCAGGCTCAACTGCTGCTGGAGGTTTCTTCAGTGGCCTGGGAGGTAAACCGAGTGAAGACGCTGCCAACAAGAACCCATTCGGCACAGCTGCCGCCACCGGAGTGTTTGGGCAACCTGCTCAGACAGGTAGGCTTATGCGCTCTGCAAAAAATAAATAAGATTGTTAAATTTGTATTATTACTCTAACCTCTGTTCATACCGGAAGCCAAATGGAAACTGTTAAGCAAAACCTCCCGGAAACAAATCCCCATTTTACTGTGCTTGAAAAAAATACATTTGTCTGCCTATTTCTCCTCCAGGTTCCAATGGTTTGTTTGGGAATAGTGGCGCAAAGGCATTTGGTTTTGGACCGTCCTCCTTTGGTGAGCAGAAACCTAGTGGAACCTTCAGCACTGGTGCAGGGAGTGTCGCAGCCCAGGGATTTGGCTCATTCTCTACTCCGACAAAATCAGGTACAGGCTTCCCGTGTTGATTTTTATTCTAATAGTACTGTCCTTCTTCAGTTTTTACTGTCTCATTCTTGAGATATTCTCATCCACTCTATGAAAGTGCTGCTTGCTTGTACTTTGCAGTTAACATGTTATCAGATAATGCTGACATTTCCAGATTGTTTCCATGTGCTGTTTATATATACTTCCTTAGGGTAGGGATTCATTTTAGTAATTAAAATCGCGCAAATGTAAATAGTGCTGTTATTAGGTAAGTACAGAATTTATAGAGAGAGCTTGTATTAGTGATGTTTGATATTGTCTTTTCTTTCACATTTTTTGGGGTCTGGCTTACGGGCTCTGGTTCAGTGATGTGTGAGTTTCAGCGATAGCTGGATGACTGTGAAAGAAACCCTGTGCACCTATACAGCTGCATCTTACACAGCAGCTCGACTCTTGACATTGCTTTCTCCTTTATCACCTGAGCTACAGAAAGTGTCCTTATCTCCTCACCCCAGCAGAGCAGAAAGTGAGGTAGTCATGCTTCGTTATTACCTGCCAGAATACTGCTGATGCAATGTTGCCTCTCAACACTGCTAAGTCACAGTGCAGTGAGTCAAAGATGGCATGGTATTTCACTTTTGGATGCACAAACAGCATTTAAGCTACATTATTTCAACCTTAGTCAACATTTAATAGAGCTGCAATGTTATTGTTAAGAGTGTAGATTGAAATGTATTTCAATCAAGAGTCATTTATGCAGGTTCACTTCAGCCACTGATTTCTGTGATTAGTGCCTCCTCTCTGGAAAGTGTATAAATTATTGAAAGCAACTGCTCTAATGCTGTCGTAAGTGACATAACAGTGCATATGACTTAACAACGTTTTTCAAATGACTTTAAAAACCTTTCTGGCCCTATTGGGAGTCTTAGAGGTGAAAGGTTTATATGTTGAAAATCTGCTTCATCAATCCTACCACCATTTCTCTCCGCCTATCTTGAGCTAATCATTGGTGTGTCATGCATGGTTAGAAAACATACCAATTTTCTACTACAATTTATCTGCATCTGGGTTTTGTAACGGTTAAGATCATGTGAGGCCTGCCACACATGAGCATGTTGAATTGTAACTGTTACCAGTTACTGTTTAAAGTTTAAATATGAAAAATTAACTCTATTCCTTCCAAAATAGATGACTTGCTTTTCAAGATGTAAATTGAGTTAGTTTGATTTTATTATATTTTTTCAATTCTTGCTAATAAGTGGTCATAGTAGTAGCAGCCACCTAAGCTATCCCTCAGCTCCACTGGGATATTGGTGCCACTCAGGGCATTAATGTGCTATCACTGGCCTATGTACTGGGAATGTAATCTTGTTACATTAGCTCAATCAATTATTTAATGCGGCATGGTGGTAGCCAGGCTGTAATTTCAGTACACCCTTTCTCACCCTGCCACTCCTACTTCTTGAGGCTTTCAGTTGAAGTGAAGTCCTCATCTTGTCGTTAAGCTGTCACAGTGTGTTGTTCCAAAACCTTAATGTACACAACAAGACACAATACAGTAACTATTCACCATGCTCAGACATTATCTTGTGAGCTACAACAGGGTAAAAACTCCACTTTAACGGAAATATAAATAACATACACATTGTTAATATGTATTTTCTCATGTACAGTAGTGTCAGTCCTGGTTCAGACCATATGTGGAATGTATGTGTCATCGTCACAAATCACAAATTTGACTCAAGGGGCTTTATAATCTGTACAGCATACGACGCTGATAGATAGATTATAGATTATAGATAGATTGTAAACGCACATGAAGACTATGGATCCAGGAAGACGTCGAGCAACTTCCAGCTATCGCCAAACAGATGGGACCTAAGCCACATGACGACCACTCCTTCAAAAAGAGCTGTAAAAGAACAGACTACACAGAATCACAAGGGGCAAACACACAAGCACAGAGCACCTTGTGACTCCCTGTCTGTAAATGTTCTGCCTACGAATCTTTTTTAAGCACTTCTCTATTGTCCCCTATACAGGTGGTTTTGGCACTGCTCCAGTGTTTGGAAGTCCTCCGTCCTTTGGTAGTTCCCCAGCTTTTGGTGGTGGAGCATCATTTGGCTCAACCCCTTCCTTTAACAATACCATGGGTCCGTCAGCTGGTAAAGTGTTCGGCGAGGGAACAGCAGCTGCCAACATGGGAGGATTTGGGTAAGAAACCTTGTGTGTGCTATATGTACCGTGACAGGTTTAAAAAAGGGAGGAAAAAAAACTAGGAAAATAGTTTTGTTTTTAGAATATGTGATTAATGCTGATTTTTGAGCATGTTCAGTCAGCACGGTCAGTCGCTCTTTTCATCCTCGATTATTTTCTAAATTTAAACATCTTGCTTTCTCAGTTGGTAAGAGTCTTACTTACATAGACTACAGTACAAAACTGGGGTGGCAATAGCTAAAAGTTGCTACGTTAGGGTGACAATGGCAGCCAGCTAGCCAGTGTGGACTCCAACAAAGACACAGATTTGGCAATAGTATGAATACATCTGAGCTCCCATATCACAATATAGCATATAATAATAGCATAGCAGGATTTTGCCTGCAGCGTTGGAGCAGTGTCTTGGGAATCAGAATTCTCTCTTGCTCAGTCACATCACACAAGCATAATGCATAAAGCAACTGAAGGGAAGCATTCACCACATTGTTTAACACTCTATTAACATTATAGTGATGCAGTGATTAAAATACACCAAATGGAGCAAGCCCTATTGAAACCATGTCCATTTACTAAGGGAGGCTTGCCCTCACACCACTGTTGAATCCACTGTTGTAATATACACACACAAATGATTTCAAATTCCCAACAGGTAAGACTTGAGGTTTTACATTTCACAAACATCTTAACTCGAGATCCACTGCCTGAATGGGAAATTCTTTACAGCCCCTCAGCAAGTCAGCCTTATTCCAGTTGAAATTTATTTTTAAGCAACAGGGAAATAGATTATTTTATGATTCCCACTCTAATGATCTCTCCAGCTTTATCAACCTTGTGTGTCCATAGTGTGCATGTGTTTTGTTACAGTGAGCATGGCTATGAGCCTAAAACTACGGAGCCCTTTGCAGTACTAGATTATTCCCCTCAGTTAATCTCAGTGCTGCCTGCAGATTAAACTGGCCTGCTCTCCCCCCCCCACCCCCGTTGTTTTGCTTATTCTCCCTTTTCTCTCCCTTTGGAGTCGATGGGTGCGGGTCCTGTAGAAGGGATTACTGTTTAAACCTCCGTCTCTCAATTTCTCACACAAGCACACACACACACACACACCATCTGACACCTTCTGCCTTGCTAGTATGTTTACTTGGAAGGGGTTAAACAAGGAATGTATGCAATATAGTCATTTCTCTTATCTCTTTTTTTTTTTTCTCTCTCTGTACAAATAAATTGCTGGTGTAAAGCAGGCCTGTTAAATGGCATGCAACCCCTATGGCTTAGTGTTTTCACCCATTTTATCATATGTATTTCAATTTAGTGGTTGTAGTAGTGTTTTCATTACCTTTTTTGTTAGTGTATATCATATTACACCGTTTGCCTCCGTTTTAAGGTTTGCCTCACCCCCCAGCGCCCCATCCTTTGGTGCTCTAGCCAACCAGAACCCTCCATCATTCGGCGGCATGGCCCAGCAGGCCTCTGGTTTTGGAAATCAGCCCAGCAGCTTCTCAGGCTTTGGACAGCAGCCACAGGCAGGAGGTGAGATTGCTATCACTCCCCCCCCCACTTTTTTTTTTTCTCTTCCCTCATCTTCAAATGTCCTCTTGCTCACCAGCACTTAGTTAAATATTGCAAGCAGTCCGGTCAGTGGCTCAAGCGGAATCCGCGGGCAAACATCACTTTTATCATCCACATTCACTTTTTTTTTGTGGAACTGATTGGTACTTAAGTTAACTTGGGTGATTTTCCGGATGTCCCACCATTAGGTGTCGTTCTGAAATTTGTTAGCAATTCAGAGTTCTCTTGCGGTCTTCTCCTCGCTTATTTATGTGTGATTGTGTTTTTTCTCACTTTTGTCTCCTTAACTTCTTCAGTTGCTTTGGCATTGTTGTTAGTCATGCACATACTGTTGGTTCTCATCTTTTGGCATACTGACAATCCTAATGTTTTAGTGCTACAATCACCCAATTAATCACTTTGTTCCTTTTTTGTAGGATTCTCTGGAAATACCTTTGGGTCTGCAAACCAGTAAGATTTATATTTAATTGATCTGTTTTTGTGTTTTGTGTGTGTGAACAAATGAGTAGACAGACACACATTTCTCTCTGGCATCAGTGGGGTTGTGCCTGTGGTGCTTGAACTCTGCTCACATCTTTCTCCCACAACACGGCTCCCTATAGAACCTTTCAGATGTAATAGCACCTCATCTACCCTAATTTCTTTTTCTTTTCTTTGTCTCTTCTCCTCTCTTTATCCATTTAGTCGGATTCAGCTTTATTGCTATTTCGCTGTAATGAAATACAGGGAGTTTTTTTTCTTCAGTTTGACACTTTCAGCCTTGAAAAGAAAAAACCCACAAAAGGGAATGAATAATACATTAAATCATATTTAAATAGGTGATCCCATGAATAAAACAATAAACAATGCTATACATACTAAATATACATCATTCTTAACCCCCTGTGGAAAGCTACTCTCCCTGAAATGGGTTGTGGAAATAGCACTTGCCCCTTTGTGATTAGATTCTCATTCCTATCCTACTGTCTCTCCCTCTCCTATGCTGCTTCTCCCTCCGTTTGCTGCTGTGTGTCACATGGCAGCCAGTGTTCCCCGGGGTGTGTTCCAGTGGAATGCACTCTGAAGTGTGCAGGAGTGTGGAGATGAGGCTTAGCCTATTGGACACATTCAAATCGTGTTACATTAGTTTTTGATATAAATTTTTTTTTTCGATTAATCTTCCTCCTACAACATATTCAGCTCCATTCTTGTTGCTTTTTGCTAAGCTGATATGCAATTTTACAAATATGCAAAACAAGCAAAACATTTCAACAATCGGTTCTTTTGTACTACAATTTAATATCTCAGCACGACCTAACTGAGGGAATCCCCACCAAAGAAACTCAAAACAACAAAATAAGGTAACAGATTAACAGAAAGCTCACATGTTCACTGGTTGAAAAATCGGATTAATTCAAAATCGTATTGCTATTTCATTTCCAGTGATATTTGATAAATTACACAAGACATTAGGGAAAAATCTAAATATATTATTTTGTTTGTGTCTGTCTGTCTGCTTTTGATATTAAGCTGTTTGTTTATCCTCTTAAACCCTGTAAAATTCTAATTTCCTCTTATCGTCCTCTTTAAAAAAAAAAAAATAAATAAAATAACATGCACACAAAACACTTTGAAACTTCATCATGCTATAGTTGAAATTCTCAAATCCAATTTGCAATATGTTAATAACAGCACCATTGTACGGGTCTTGTGGTAGTTCTTATAATACTAGTGCCGTTTCGAGCATTGAAACTCTTTCAATAATCTCTCCCTTTCTGCTTTGTCTGTCATTTCTTCTTCCAGATCAAGTCCTCAAACATTTGCCAGTTGGAGAAGCTAGTTTTATTAAACCTCCATGAGCTAGACGTCACTTCTACAGTACTTTCTGCAATCAAGCTCTTTGTGCCACACAATGGGTGGAGGGAAAGGGGAAAAGATTGTTGCATTTGGGTTAAAGGGGTAAAGTGAATTAGAAAATAGATTTACTTACATTCCCTTTGTAGAATACATTTGTATAATTAGACTTTTCAAGCAGCTTGCAGAGTGCTCTTCATTCTCAACATATATATTATACCCCATTTGGGAAGTTTATGCCGTATTACCTGATCTTAGTAAAGCAGCAGAGTCGAGTATCGACATCCATACATGCAGGAGACAGGCTAGGCTGAGGTACCTAGAAAAACAGATTTTCTTTACAATGTTGTTGAAAATCATAAATAACTGGAAAATAATCTTTTCGTAAACACGTTCATGACCTCCTTCATTTTGTGTCCAGCATTTTAAAGTTTTTGTTTCTGCATTTTTAAACATGGAAATGCACAAAAACTTTGAGGCTTTACTTCTGAACATTTCACTTCTTTGTTGAAAATTTTGAAACTGTGTTCTCAGCGTGGCAATATGACTCAAAATTCAGTCCAGTTGTGTCTGTCAGTACAGCCATGAATGTACCAAAAATTTAACAAACTCAACATTTTGAACTGTAATAAAAAGAAAGCTGGTTTATGAAAAATTTATATTTTCCCTTTCCGAATGATTTTCTTTCTGCAGTAAAACCCCCCCGCTTGATGTCTATTTTTACATGAAAAAGTGGAAATAAATTACTTTTCTCAAACAAATTATTTGTCTACTCAAAATTGTATTCATTAATGCAGTAATGTTTAATCTTGGTAGAGATTATGAGATCAAAAGCAAATATTGCCTGATCATATTCACTAATGTAGTGCTTTACATTCTTGGAAACAAATTTAAGCAGTAGTGGTAGCAAACGCTTCACTAATAAATGCTAAATCCATCTTGATATGCAGCTCATTCCTCCATTTTCAGTAAGGAATTCATTGACTCAGAGCTAAGTTGGGCTGTGGGAGAATGCAGATAGGAATCTATAGCTTGTATCAGCGCCTTGATGTTGTGGCATTTCGCCATCATCTACAGAATTACATATGGCTGTGGAGCATGTCACTGTCACTCTGTCCACCCTTATCTCACCTTTCTCACCAAACGGAGAGGTCCTGGTCTCTCTGAAGTGGCATGGGAATGTCCGGCTCATATAATGTGACCTGAACCCACCCACCTGCTGAAATGGTCAAATCCATATTCCCCATATACAGTATATGTATGTGTATATACTGTATATATGTGTGCAGATTACAGAGGCACACGGGCAGTTACAGAGCCTAAAGTCTGTAATGCTTTCAGCTAAAGCGGATGAGCTTATGAGATTTTCAGCACCCACTCCACAACTGGCCTCTATGAAAGCATTAAAGGTAGAGTGTTGTTATTATACCACAAATATATGAGAAATTCTCAATAGTGACAGAATTTCTTTCTGACTTCCTGTGTCACTGTTCCTGGTGATGGAAAGTGCAGGATAGTCTCACAAATGCTCAGAAGGATGTCTGCTGTCTTCAAAGAATCCAGATAAAAATAGCTAAACCACCTCTCTTTCAACCCCCACCCTTACTCTTTGCCCCAACCCCCCCAAAGGGGGGTGGTGATTAGCAGCTCCCGAGCACATCCTGCCTTGCTTTGCTGACATATTTATCATCTCTACATGTGCCACTGCACTCCCTAGTGTATTCATCTTTTGGGTCTTCAGGCACTTCTGTGAAGAGTGGGCTGCTCCTCTGGTGAATGCTGCTGATTCTGGACCCTCAAGTGTCTTGAGTGTATACTGTACATAGTATACCAGCCAGCCTGTTCAGGCCACTATTGTGTGAGGTGAGTGTTAGCCATTTGTGAGCACCAGCTCCTCTGAAAGAGCATGTTGCAATTTCCCCTAATGGGTAAATTTGTATGATAATCCAAATCCAATAATCCACTAACAGATGAGGGAGACCTCGCCCTCTGTTTCTCTTCTCTCTGCACACTGTGCTGACTTGGCGGTTCACTGCGGATCGCTTTTTCTAAGGCCTACCCCTATTTTGAGAACCGCACCTATGGGTAGCCAGTGGCCACAGTGTTGTGGAAAGATATTTTTTACATTTTTGAAATGAGAAAAATAATCCAGAAGATAATTGAGTGAGGTCAGACTCCGGCCACTTGTATTCATAACATTACATGGAAGGAAATCTGTATTGGTTAAATTCAAGGTAGCATGCTGACATTGGCATTTGGCTCAAAGCACTGCTGTGCCCAAGTACCGCCTTGCAGAGCTGCTAGCATGACTGTAGTCTCATCATCCTCAACATCCTTTTCTGGACAATTTGAATTTTTGAAACCTGTCATATAATCCCATAAATCTGCATATGAATATTGGACCTCTCCACACATAATATAGTTACTTGGATGTTTGGCAACAAACATATAGGTAGCCAGTAAAAAGGTAGCCAGTAAAAGTGGCCATTTTCAAAAACAACCCACTGCTAAAAGTCCAAAACAAGTGACAACATTTTCTTTATACTTTGCCATAATCTTGCATTGTCAGATTTAATATTGATTTAATATGTTTTTTATTTTATTTTATTATAGCTATGTGTTTGTCCTTTCTTTAACTGCTGTCGCACAACCTTGCGGGTACTGCTTCTATTAAGTTGCAGAATGTAAGGACATAATCACTTTGTATCCTGGTATTCATGCTTAAATGCTAAGCACAGCTTTGAGCACTGTATGGGCAGTGACGTGAACATAATGCATGATGAATAACACCCGAGCCACTACACCAGTAAGTCCACCCAACCTCACAGCCTTTAAATTACCCACCTGCCTCAGTTCCTCCTCTGTCACTCTTCTTTCCCTCCCTGTCTTTAACTCCCTCACAGGAATTATGCAGTTCAGTGTCATTGCTAATCCTTATACTTCAAAAGAGCTTTATACCGAAAGTTTTAATTCCACTCAATCTTTAGTTTGCCAAGTATGCACAAAGTGTCCAGAAAGAGTCCTCCCCCTGCAGAAGAATTTGACGTGCCCTCTCCATTTACATGCGACACAACGTAAACAGGAGCTCACAACAGCAATTTCAACACTTTGCATGTGAATGGATTACTGAGAATGTGCTTAAAGTCTTATTTAATAGACTTGATCATGGATGTCAGGCATTCCCAACCTCAAAGTATAATTTGTTTGCAGTGGTTTTGATATAATTTATGGAATCTGCTTTGCAGCAGAAGACATGGTTATTGGCATTATTTCATCAATATCCCTTTGAGAATATTTCAGTTTGAGCTCTTGAATCTCAGTCAACACTTAAAGTAGTTAATTTAGTTATTTGCTGAATCTAGGCCTTTCCCCTTTTCAATAAGCAAGCATCTTCCATCTGAATGCATATTAAACACTGCTGGTGTCAGCAGATGTGTGGTACTGCCCATATTTTGGGGTACATAAATTAACTAAATCCATATCCGCCTGGAAAATCATTACTTTTTTGTTAATCCAGTTTTTTAGATCATCCATTAAATCTTACAATCTGCTGATGAGACAATGCAAATGATTCAGCACAAGCGATATGAGCTTTTACCTTTTTAGAAAGTGGCATGTTTGTCACACAGCTTTCTCTCTCCCTCTCTCTCGGTTCTAACAATATGTCAAGAGCCTGTAGCTTGTGTTGGTGTCATGTGCTTTAATAAGTGCACCTACAAAATGAAGGGTTACTGTATGTGTAACACAGAGTTGCCATTGTCAACATCTGTATGCTTATATCTTTTTATAGTATGTTTATTCAACAGTCATGCGGCCAAACTACCAGTCACCAATGGCTTTATGTCCGATTGGTCAAAGAGGATAAGCATAGGAATCACAGGCCATATGCTCGCTAAGCTTTTACATTAATTACATCCAAACATGCTTGATTGCGGTTAATGCATGATCCAACCCCTTATTGTTTCTTTACTTTAGCTCAGTTAACAAATGGTAGAACATTATTCACTTTTAACTTTTCCCAGATAGCAAGATGTAAAGGTGAGAATAAATGCCCTTGCTAAACCTCCAACTAGAGATAATGTATTGTTTCTATTATGGAGTATGTTTGAGTGATCTGATTTAGGATTGACATAATAATTTGCTTGCTGCTGGCTAAGTGTAAATATCGTTTGTCAGTATTTAAATTATATATAAATGACTTAAATAAAATGCAAGTAATTACTTGATCTTTATTTGTTACATTTTCCAATGCAGGCTTTATTGGCTTTATTGGCTTTACTGGCTTTACTATCATGTGTACAGTTGTAAATTGGTAGATTGCAAACTCCTCACAGGTTGCCAAAAACCCTACATTTCTGGACAATGTACTGAGGCCATGGCCTCAGTAGCTCTCCTCTTCAGTACAGGCATACCCCTAATTAAATCTATTCTGAATATCTACTAATCTATCCCACTAAAGATGACCCAAAAGCATTATACCTTTATGTTTGCAAGTACTATAACTTGAAATAGTGGAAGTGAAATAGTGACATTTAAGTGTAGACTAAGTCCTGCTCCAAACAACAAAGTTATTTAGAGGTCAATCCAGTTAAAGATCTAAGTTTTTTCTAACCAAAATAGCCAGCCCAGTAGATTTTTATGGATCAGTGTATAATAAGCTCCAATATTATCCCAGAGTTCACAAAGAATGAGGGAGTGCTATTGCAACTCTAACACTGGCACCATGGTAGTATTAATAGCAACATCGGGTGCAAAGATGCAGTGGTACAGTGATTATTTGGTATTACAAATAGGAACAGGTGGATGCATGCAGGGAGACACTGCAACATACTCACAGACTCTGAGCCAAGTAAATATAGCTGTGAATGTACAACTCAGGAATGTGACCAGGATAGCATAGACAGTGGAGTCCAACAAGACATACAGAAGCTGCTGCTGGTTTTCCACACACAAATGCTTTATATCTATAATCCTCAATAAGTATAAACATTTATATATTCACTTGAAATCACATGTAGCATTTTATTTGGTGGGTACGCCATAGGGTCAACAATTGTAAGCAAAACAGCCATTCAGCTCAAGTACAGCATTACTTTACCTTATCAGCCCTTCTGTCTATCCAGCGTTTCCGTAGTTCTCATTAAAGCCACCAGTGGCAAAATCCCGAACTTGTGTTAAGATTTGTGAGTCAGTGTCCTGCATATCTGCAGCGGTTCTCTGAGCCTGTACTGAAAGAGAAAAATATCAGCTCCCTGCTTATGCTGTGGACTAGAGATTAATTTTAAGTCCTTACCTGCGTCCTTAATGTGGTAATATTCTATACCAAGTGATGAACTGAAAATGAAGGAACCCAATAAAGCACTTTGCAATTCTTTGAGCACTCCTTAAAGAGTTTTAATGGAGGTGCAGTGCTCTTGCCCTCTTGCATTTTAATTACTTAATTCAGATTCACACATTGTGATTAATTTGAGCCAATGATTGTGTGTTTGTGGGATACAAAGACTTTCCGAAGCCACATGAGTTATCATTGCTCGATTGTGCCTAATCTTATATAATGTAGCGCTGATGCTCAGAATTTAAGTCAGTTATCCTGTTTCATATCCTTTATGTCCCCTTTGAAGAGTATAAATAGAAATATGAAAAATGGGGGGCTGTACACAAACTATTAATTTCAACAGTGGAATATCTGAGAGGATGAGGCCAGAGATATTCTATATTTTTCTTGTTGTCATCAAATCCAACGAAAGACCAAAACCAAGAATGAATTGATCCCATTAAAAAGTATTGCCTCTTTTGTCAGCCAAATATAGATTTTTCCGCCGTGCCATAGACTTCCATTGTTCTCCAAAACCTATTAAAAACACATCAATGAACCGCGCTTTTGCACTGAGTGACACGCCATTACGATGCACTGTAGTTTATTTTAAGTAAATCCCCACATACTAATACTCACTAGAACACCAAATGTGTATAAATCCGCAGCCGAAGATAGTCCCCAACAAATGCACTGTTTACTCCTGTTTGTGTAACCCTTGCTTAAAAACCAGTGCCCAAATATTTTAGAAAATTACTGAGCCTTTTTAAAAATTAAAATAATTAAACATTAGTGAGCTGTTTAATAGATTTAGATGCCGCAGTCTGGGTAGGAAAGTCAGAAAGTATAATACGAACAGAATATTGCTTCCTTATCCAACATATATTTGGAAAGAAAACCATCCTGAAGTGACACATGTATGGATGAAAGTAGATTCATACACTATAATTAGGCATTAAGGAAAGCATTGCACGGTGTATCTATCAGAGAGCAATGGAAACGCATGGTTGGTTTCAGTTTGAAAAATATAGTCATAACAGCAAAAGAGAGCTATTGGTAGAAAGGGTTAGAGAAATAAACTGGCTATAATGGTTCTAATTGTATTCAAGGCCTTAAAAAAGTATCTGAAAATATACATTACCTGTGAGATTTAAAATGACAATATGTACTTTCTGCCAAACATGGGTGTAGCTTCAATTTGGAAAACATGTCTTTGTAACACACCTCACTATAAGAAAAAAATATATATATTTAATAATGCACATATTGTATTTGACTAGCACATGGTACAGCTCCACATTTAAACTAAAACAAAATCTGAAAGACAACAGATAATATTTGTACATTTTATTAATTCATGAAAAAGAAATATATATATATCTACATATTCCTTTTCCCCAGTGTTGTGCATTTTCACAGTTATAAATATTTGCCAGAACTGACCCATTTTCAAGTATTGGTGAAAGGTCAACGCCAAACAAAAGAGCACAAACTGCTTTAACAATTTTAGCGCTGTATTTCCAGAAAACAAACCAAACAACATGTGAAACATACATTGTCGCTCATATTATCTTATGTGCTACATTTACGATTGTGTTTAAATCATGGGTCTATGTTAATTCCATTTTTGAAGTAAGGAGAATAGCAAGATGAACTGACACGAACTTTTCTTTTTCGTGGGATAAAACCAAAGAAAATCCAGGAAGTGAAGGCAGGCGGTCCTGAGTGTGAACTTATCGGTTTAAATAAAGGGAAGATTATTCACTGATGTCTCATGGGGGTTAAATAATCTACTTGAAGATCTGAAGCAAAGGTAGCAGCCCTCAGAAGACCTGTGATGGTGTGGGTTTAGGAGAGGAGCCTTTCGTTCACTTGGCACAGCCCTATAAGCAGAAAACACCACAACAAAGAATCTGCCACATGGCTACATTTTGCATTTGTGATGTTTCTCTGGAAATACAACTATGCTAAATGCATTCAACGTTTAAAATGTTAAAAACAGGCTTTTTATTAAGTGCCGAGGTGTTTGAGTTCACGAGTCACTAACAATGTCCCACTGCATAGTTTTGGCTTTCTCCAATTTTGGCACTTTTTGCCCTCCATACAACAAACAAACAGTATGTGATTATTATTGTTTCTTCTGTGGCTTAGTTAAGGAAGCACATATAGCATTTATGAAGTGATTCTGTCGTGTGAACATAAAATACACATCTTTAACAAATTCAGACACACACGGAGAAGACAGTTGGCTCCCCTTTCCTACAATATAACGTGAAATGCTGTTGACAGTTGAACTGCACCCACTCAATGACCTCACTACTTCCATTTCTCTTTCACACTACTCACTCTAGTTTAAAAGACATATATATCACTTCCTGTTCATCAAGTAAACGGATGTGTTTGTGCATATGGCTTTGTAGCATGTGCATGTGTTCAGACGGTCCACATGCAGGGCTGATAAATGAGTTCACGCTGCCAATGTGACACTGCTGTGACAATCAGATACCACGCCAGGCCTGCTCCTTTCCCCCCAGGGGGTGGGTGTGTGTGTGTGTGTGTATGTGTGTGTGTGTGTGAGGGCAAGCTCTGCCCCTATTTTATGACAAGGACATTACCTTCCCTGCACTGTCTGTGTGTTTGTGTGCGAGAGAACGAAACATGACTCGACAACAGCAGAAGCACATTGGTTGAAACGCCTCATCCTGCCTAAATCCCTCAAATGGGATTTAACACATACGCTCACATGAATCTGCACACACACATTGTGAGTGCGGGCCACGCTGCGTGTCAAGGTTTAAATACATTATGTGCAGTCCAGCTTGAATAATATCCACAGTGTCCATAGGCCATTGCAAGACGTTACGAGGCAGTCCGCGATGCGAAAATGGTCAGGTGGTCACCGAGTTCATAACATGAGCCGCGGCGTTCTCTGCTGCCTTCAAAACAAACCCACAAATTGAAATAACTTGTGGTTGACATCCAAGTTGTGCTTGGCAAATGTCAATGTTATTTTCAGCTGCATTTAATGTCTAAATGGATTAAATTTGGTGTCGCCGTTCCTGCACCTCCACTCGTTCTTGTCTACAAGTACATTTTAGGTTTTTGATAGCTCCCCTCACACAAACACTTTGACCCTTATCTTTGCTGTTTGACCTCACTCAAACCTCACCCATGACTCTAGGTAGCCGTTGAGTTGCATAGCACGACTCGGCACAGTTCAGTCCATCTAGGGCACTTAAGTGTGTCACTGCAGATCTAATTATGACAGCAGTCCCCCAATAGCCTTTTAACTGAACTCTTCTCCTGCTCCCTTCACCGCTCACTCCCTGCGACCCAGTCTGGAGCAGAGGCCGAGCGGGAGTGTCTGATGTTGCCACGCGTGAGCTTAGAAAGTAAATGGACATTGTGAATTGATGTTTGAGCTCTGGTTCAGCTAGATACTTCTTTTTTACTACGCAATCAACATGGTGCTCTGCAGCCTTTAGATAGCTAATTCTCTGTAGAGTAGATTTACACTGGAAGCCATTTTTCTCCTGGTTAAGGAAACATTTAGACAATTTGCGAAATGCTTGATTTTCTTGGCAAGAGTTAGATGAGAGGATTGATATCACACACATCTGTATGCTAAATATGAAGCTACAGCAAGAAGATGTTATCTTAGTTTAGCATAAAGAGGGGAAGCACCCCCTGTAATGCCACAACTTGTCGTCGTTACTCTGTGGTTTTGGTACGGTTTAAACAAGTGAGATAAATGTGTAAGTTAGTGAGCTTAAAGGTGCTGGTAGATGTATTTTGTTTCCTTTGGATACTGCCAGGCTAGCTGTTTCCAGTCTTGCTAAGCTAAACTATTAAGCGTGTTTCCCAAAATGTCAGACTATTCCTTTACATTCTTGGAAGAAATATCAGCCAAATCGAAGTACTACTGAGTTAGACCACAAAATATTTTAGTTTGTAATGGAAAGAAGGGACACAATATCCTAAAAAACACAAAAGAATGTGGCCTGAACCAAGTTTGATGGACGAATGTTTTGTACAGTCAATAGTAAGGAAATGCTAATACACTGAAACAGCAGTGGCTGACTGATCTTTGTGAAACACATGAGCAGATCAGACTTTCATGTAAATTATTTCTTTGGTTGGATCCAAAAAACAGGAACTTGTAAGATGTCTGTAACCTCTCAAAGTGGAAAAACTGGCCATTAACAGATTTTTTAAAAGTATATGTATATAAATAACATTTTACCCATGTTTTGGCTTCCAAATTCAGCCGGCATCATCTCATTTAATGTTGGTATCTAGCTGACCAGAGCTGCATGTTTATGCCTGTGCTCGTGTCTTACATTGGCTGGCGGTGAAAATAAAGGGAGACGAGCCCCATATTTCTGCAGCGAGAGCTACAATACGGGCAAAGTGGAGAAGTGGGTCATCTATATGCCAAACGAGCAGTCAGGATCAAACTTGGATACCTCGTGCTCTGCTTTTCAGCCTCGACAACAGATAAAAGAAAAAAAATGAGAGAAACAGGAGGGGAAGCCAGGAGGGAGGAGTGGGAGAACACTGATGAAGATGACAGACGATAGAAGATGAGGGAGAAAAACACTGTTGCCATGGGAGACAGACATGTTTTGATATAAATATAGTAGAAAGAAACAGGTTGATTTAAAGGAAGGCAAAGATAAATATGTATGAGATTGTCAGGCGAACAGCACAGAAGATATCCTGCCGTTTTTATTTTCCAGTTATTAAGAGTTATTTACCCTGTCTGCAACTGCTTATTACTCAAAGCATTGATTGTTCAATGTGAGCAATGCAAACACTTAGTCACTCACAGTGGCAAGAAAGAGTAGGCCAGACAGGATAGATGAAAAAAAGAGAAGGGAAGGAAGTGAAAAAGGGGCCCAGAGATGGAGTGAAGAAAAAAGAACTTGTTTTTGGTTGCAGAACAAAGTGAATGAAATAAGGTTAACTTACGCGTGCTTTTTTTGTACTTTTTGCTGTTGCTACGGCACGTTATTGTGTTGAGGGCTATTGACAAGGGTTGACTTTGCTGATGTTCTCTGCATGTTGATCAGTACAGAGCATCTCTTCTGTTGCATAATGCACATGAACCGCAACTAGTTAGCTTGGTTGTATAACAGTGTCTGCGCGTAATGCTGGTTGTGCTCGTGAGACAATACGTTTGCCAGGTGAATGCAGCTGAACATATGAACCTAGATTTCAGACCCGGGTCATCTTCTGTGGTGTCCGTCCTTTCCTAAACCCACACATGCTAGTACTAACAGTCTGGAAGAGGCAGGACAAATGAGCAAAATACTGCATTGCACTTTGTTTAAGGCGAGAAAGTTTGCAGTGGAAAGCGATGTAAACTTAAGGCAGCATGGATTGAATGTCTTGCATGTTTTTAAAAAAAGTACTAAAATCTGGTATGTCACCCAATGCAATTCGACGACAACAAACAATGTTAAATGCACTCTCTCCCAGCCCATAAATAAAAACACAGCTGGTATTCATATACAAGGTTTGTGCATATCCATGTTTGTAGCATGTGCACAGACATGGCCATGTAAATACTTAAATCCACCCACACTCACAAACCCTATATCACTTGGCCCAAACAGCCAAAAAAAAAAAAAAACGAAGAAATTCTGTAGTTTCTCATTTTTGCAACAATTTCATTTAGCACAGTGCGACCCGACCCAGTGTGAAGGTAGAATGGTTGCGATTTCTTAACTCCAGTTTTAAAAGTGTGTTCAAGCACCCACCTCAAAGCAACAGCTGGTCTTTTTTCTCAGAGCTGGTTTAATTTGTCTCTGCCTTTGTTTCTCCCTCTGTCTGTCTTTTTGAAAAATAAGAGAGAAGAATATAGAGGCAAAAAGGAGGGGAAAGGGTTAAAGCAGTGAGAGCTGGTGATGAGCAGGAACAAAAGAAAGAGATGATACTGTTAAGGTATCCAAGGCCAGTCTGGTCAGTGAAACGGGTCAGTATTTGGGTGGGATGACCACCACAGGGTCACCATTCTTTGGCCGCCACATCAGCACCTGCGCATCATTGGCGTTGGGCTTGACCATGGCGTTAGTTGGGATGGGCTCATTCTTGCCCAGGATCTGAGGCTGTTCCTGGGCCACGGGCTCATTCAGAAGAGCCCTATGACCCAGAGGCTTCTCTGGGTCCACATGGATGTGAAGCCGCATCCTCCAGCAGATTGTCTGCAGGACGAGTGTCTCTGAGGTGGCCTGGTTGATGGCCACCAGCCAGGTCGTAAAGCTCTGGTCACGCTGGATGCTGCTGAGCTGAGGCACGTTGCTGTCGCTGACGGGCACACCCCAGGTCACGCTGGGGTAGAAATTGTCATTCATACTAACAGTGAACTTGCTGTCCTTCTTGGTGGGGCCTACGACGGTGCAGGTCTCTGTTGTGTTGCCATACCACGGGTAGTTAACCCCATCTGAGTCGCTGATGGCCTGGATCTTGCCATCCCGCAGGTCGGGGAGCTCCCAACTTGACCTGGAATTGAAAGGAGTCACAGATGAGGATTTACCCAGAAATGCAGCTCATAGGTCATGATTTAAATCGGTTATGGTAACATTGTATTTATCACCATCGCTATAACCAAGTCTGACAGGGCAAGAAACGCGAGCAAGCAACAACATGTCAGTTTTTATGTAAACCACTTCCTTTTGAGGTAAAACTGAAGCGAGCGTGTGTGTGTGTGTGTGTGTGTGATTGCACAGAAATAATCCAAAACTGAACCAGTTGTCTGTAAACTGAGATGGAGGTTTACAACTGGCAATTTGGGTCCTAATTTTACCATTTGCCTTGGTTTTCTCTTCAAAATAATTCTTTTTAGTGATGTCATCATTTCTCATGACCAGAAACTACAAAAATAAGACCCAGCTTGTAATAAACAGGAATTATCCTTTAAATTCATCTCTGGCGCACTAAACCAAACCAAGAGATTCCTCTTGTAAAAGCTCTCCGGTCTAATCCTAGTGGTATAAACAGTTGAGAATTTACATCTCAATCGTCCCTCGATTGCACTGTATATCTAACAGCACATGACAGAAGCATAGAGTTGACTCAAAGCCTCACAGTTGGGTCTTTCTGCCAATTTTCATACTGCTGAGTAAAAATACAATACAGCAATAAATATTTTGACACATCTATTGATTTTCTGCCCGCAGCAGGAAAAAAAAGATTACCTTAGCATTCCCTGAAGCCGAGGATCAGCGGGGACAGAGGAGATAACAGTGTGATCACCAGCCACATGACTTACTGCCTGCTTGGCCTGGCCTCACATTGTGATTTTATGTAGTCATCCAGGGGGTGAGATTGGCATGTCGGGCATGGTAATAGCTGGCCCTTGTGTGTGTGAGTGTGCATGTGTGCTCTTGTGTGCGCATATGTATATTTCAGTACTGAAAAATCTCTTAATCCTCTCAACTGATTCCTCCAAAACAATTTGCAGCAATTTTCCATTTTCATGAACTCTGGCAACTCCAGATATTTCATTAGTGAATATCTGTTTCTGAACTTCTCTAATTTAATATTTATGAGCACATGGCTTGATATAAAAGTCCATCTTTTTAGCCGTACAGACAATATGCACAAGCACAAACTTTATCATAACATGTAACATGGTACTGCCATCGAAGGTTATTACACTAAACTGCCTAAATGCTGGTTTGTTTTAAAGGCAAAGTGAGACCTGGTCCTGCAATTGAACTGCTGTGTATAGTATTTTAAAGTGTATTTCAAAAGCAAGAACATGCTGTGGCAGCAAGAGGCAATGGCGTGGGGGGCAGGCAAAAGCACATTACGCAGAGTAGACTGCACTCAGGTACAATGTGAAGTTGTCTACCCACTGAGGAACTTTGATCATGAGTGAGGAAAGTGTTGCAGATATGGCTCGCTTCCTGTTTGTGTCTTCACTGCCTACTTGGTCACAGCCAAACGGTCTGCAATAAGTGCTGCGAGTGTTTGTGACAGAACCGCAGGGATGTTAAAAGTGATTCACTCAAAAACAAAAAACCACTTCTGTCTTGCATTGTGACTCCTGAGCAGCTATTGTACATGTGATTACCGACCTGGGGTACCTGTAGCCCAGAGGGTATACTTGGAAAGATTGTGGAGTAGCTCAACTAAGTAAAACAAAATTGATTATGATTTGACTGATATATATACAGTATATATATGTGTATATATGGATACTCTGTTAAAACAGACATCTAGCGGATGAATGGTGAATTCACAGTCACCACCACATGTTCCACATAGAGTATAAGAACCCTCTTGAATAAGCTGCACTAAACACATCCAAGCATATCTCCTTTCTTATGGCATATTGTGAAGATTGCATCAACTTTGCGGACGTAGCAAAGAAATGTGTATTGGGCAAAACTCTAAATGGAAGTTGACATCACGGGGTGAAAATTGACCACACTAGATTGGTGAAAGTGGTTCAAAGCTTTTAGGTCTGATGACTACACTGTCATCAGACTATTATTATTATAAATCTTGCCGCTGAGAGATTCATGTATCCACTGACGACGCGGAAAGGCAGCTCATTTCCTGTTTCTGCAACTTTGCTGCCACGTTCATTTGCACGTCACAGACAAATGGTTTGGAGAGTCTAAATTCTGTTGGCACAATAGAAGGCGTCCGAGAGATGCTTTCTTTCACAGATGGTGAAGATTGGATCAACCTTGTAGGAGTGGAAGTGAAGAAATAATGTGCCAATGCAATTAATTAACCAATTACAGGATCCTTATGCCTCACTACCTGTGCGTGTGTAGACTACCACACTGCTCTACCAAGAATATTGGCAGTATGTTTTGTGTGCAATATTAATGTTCATGCCTAGGGTTGACTTTCATGTTAAGGACCATTATAGCCATGAATGCTGTTAACAAATTGCGTCAAATTTTTACAGCTGATAAATATTCGCTTCTTTTTTAGTTTCACTTCCTATTTTAGCACCTTTTAAAAATGTAGGGCTACACAAGAGGTCACACATCGTCGTTTGTATCAGCATGCTGTGCGTGTGCGTGCCTTTTCATATACACTTCAAATAAACACACATCGCCCAAACCTGCAAGGCCTTTACCTCAGTAAAGCCATTCTAAGAGACCAAGAGTCGAGAGGAGAGACCACGAATGTGTCCAGAATCCAGAGCATGTCATCCAAAGCCAACAGAGAAATCATCCTCATTACCATCCTCGGCTGCTCTGTCCAATTACAGCACGCTGAAGCTTTATCTCGGCAGTGAGAGCAGACCTCACCTCTTGCATCCTAAGTGAGACGTAAAATGTGAATATCAAGAATAGGTGGTCTTGCTGTGCTCGTGAAGTTTAGGGACATGAATTTTGGAATGTGATAATATATAAAGTGGGCGGCTGTGGCTCAGAGGGTAGTGCGGTTGTCCTTTAACTCCAGGGTTGGTGGTTCAATCCCAACTCCACATGTCGAAGTGTCTCTGGGCAAGACACTGAACCCCAAGTTGCCCCCGGTGGAGGCCAGCATGGCAACAATTTTATGTTTGGGGTGCTATTCTGCTTTTTGTGTCCCCACTGTGTGAATGGGTGAATTAGACTACTGTTAAAAGCTTAGATTACTGTTAAGTTAAGAGTCCATTTAAAGTACTTTTTTATTTGAGTGCATGAGGTACAGGGGGTAGAAGCAACACTGCACAAAGGTGCATTACAACAGTGCTATATATATCCTGTATGTGTCTGTTACATACATGTTGGTTACATGCAGCTTGTGATCACCGTTCTTCTTCTTTGTCGATGTTGTTTGTCTGTATTTACCGTATGCTGACGTGATTTTTGAGAATGTTTTCCCTTAATTATTTTGCTTGCTGAAATTTGGGCACGGATCATTTCCCAGCCTTTCGAACTACGTTACGCACATATCATATGTGAACGTGCTGATTAACGTTGCTCTTTAAAAGCTGCCAAATGCTGCCAAGTGACCTTACCGTAACCTTATACGATCCACCTCCTGTGCAAGCGTTTGTAATTTCAGGATTAAAGTACGCTATTTTGCGTCCCATCTTTAAAGGAATCTTTTCCAACTTGAAAAAATTAGAGAGCTAAAAAAGGCACGTTATATTGATTATCTGTTCATTCCTCTACTGTGAACCCAGTCAAGCACAGAACACTGGGAGTTAGTAACAGTCTCCACGTTTATGTGTTGGGGAGCTATTCTGCCTTTTGTTTACATTATGTTTCATAATTGGTCTTTTTTGAATGTGTCTGTGTTCCTTTATATGGAAACAGCACGTCACTAACTAAAAACGTTGGACAAAAAGAAGAGCACGGCAATTATACTTACAGCTTGTAAAAGTAAATATTCACAATACAATTGCTTGGATTAAAGACGCAATTTTGCAGTTGTTGATCATACTGGACTTTTAGAGAGTTTTCTCACTTCCTCACTCTCTCTCTCTCTCTCTCTCTCACACACACTCCCTTACACACACGCACACACGCACACACACACACACACGTGCGCAGGGCCATACTGGGGTGGGGGTGTTGGGGAGGGGACTGTGCCTCTAATCTTAGACGCGCAGCACTCAAACATCCTCAGCTGCAATGGCTACAAGATAAACTATATTCTGGGCACATGTCTGCTTGTGGTTGCCCACTACAGGATATAGGATGAATACTACTTGTCTAACATTTGTACCAATACCTCCCCCCCCCCAACCAACACACACACACACACACACTCTGTACATCCACACTCATGTTGCGAAACAGACGTGTTAACAATTGTCTCTGTGTCATGCACATATTTTCTTAAAGCTGAATTTTTTGCTCCTGTTTTTCTTGTTTTTAACCGCTGGTGCAAAATGACTGCATTACAAGTGGAGGGATCCGAAAGGTCATAGCAATTATTTTCCATCACGATGCCCTACTCTCGTATCTGTCAGGTTTTGAAGTACTTTGTAGCCTGTAGGCATGCAGCCATGAGCCCACATACTGTAGATAGCTGCGCTACTGACTGATTTTTGAAGTGCACTTACAGACAAGTCAATTTATTTTACATTTCAATAAATCTACTACTCATCCTCTTGAATACAGATGTGCAGCCTGGATGCAACCACAGGCAAGTTTCACTACTGAATAAGATTTTCACCGTTGAAAGCATTATTTGTAATACAAAAACAGGAACTTTAACACTCAACTATGAACATAGATTGAAATAACGGTTCTCGTTTGTTGGTTGGCAGACAGTCTCCTCTGTCCATTTTAAGAGTTTGGCAATAGGTGCCTAATGTACTTGAGTTTGTTTTCCGGATGTCCAGTCTGGTTAGAATAGTTCTTCTCCTAAGATCAGGAATGGTTCATTGTAGTGTTTGTTTTGGCCGAAAATCGTCAGGCTTATAGTTCTCTATTTTGGGTGAAAGCACCTGTCCAAAAGTGTATATCCAGAGATGGGTGGTACAAACGG
This sequence comes from Gadopsis marmoratus, assembly GCA_036023855.1. Lineage (NCBI taxonomy): Eukaryota > Metazoa > Chordata > Actinopteri > Centrarchiformes > Percichthyidae > Gadopsis > Gadopsis marmoratus. The sequence goes on along the minus strand of JAVQJF010078360.1, from coordinate 12,851 downwards.
AATATATGGAAAAGTGTTTACGTGTTCCAAAATACAACATATCGATTAACTGATTCAATGTACAGAAAAGTCCCAGCTTCTCAAATGACAGGATTTGTCTGCTGCTCTTTGTCATATGCGATTATAAACTAAATACCTTTTTGGATTTTTTTGTCAGACAAAAACCAAGGCATTTGAAAACGTCCCAATGTTCTTCATTTATGAACAGGCCTCATTAATCCCTGCGCGTGAGTCTCAACCAAATGTGCTCACAAACACGCTCATCGCCTAACAACGGTGGTCGCCAAAGCCTGACAACACAGTAACAAACAAATAAATAATGGAGCCCAAGATACTCACATCCCTTTGTTTCCATACGTATTGTAGAACTCCATGTGGTTACAAGCTTGAATCCAGCCGATGGTCCATGTCTCTTTACTGGTCACCGGCGGCACCAAGACCCGGGCACAAGCTCGGAAGTGCGGTGTCCGGTAGCGCAGGACCACGCTGGAGGACTCATCGATGCTGGTGGGGTTGGGGTCGATGGAACTGTTCACCTCCAGGACGACGATGCTGTCTCGGAAACTCTTGGGCTTACACCTGATACTCTGGATGCAGCCCATCGCATTAAATAGCAACACAATCCGCAACAACGTCCAGAGGTCTGGAGGAGAAGAAAGACGCATGGAAACAGCAAGAAAGTCACCTCAGCTGGATCCACATCATGTTCTCCCCAAAACAAAGACAAAAAATAGCGTGCCACATTAGAAAAAGTGTTTATTCATAGGCAGAATGCCTCATGACACAAAAAGCCATGCATCTTTGAGCCGGAGCTACTTTCAGAAAGGAAGAATAAAGCATCTAGAGCATCTTCGAGTTTGAGTGCTTTCCGGTGCGAAAACGCAACTTGACCAAAGAAGCTGCGTGTGCGACAACTTTCCTCGCCCGCGCACCTGCGTTTCTCATGCCCGTCAAGTCACGAGCCGTTGCCCTCCCGAATGCGCTTCAGTCACAAAAAGAAAAGGTTCGACTTCCTGGCAGCATGCATCGCGCTGCGAAGGTGTAATTAAATAATTAACAAGAGCTGCTGATGTTACATCTTGGCAGACGTATATTCCCACCAGCACGGCCGCTGTCCAGCGGCTGCAGCTCTGATGTCCGGCTGGTGACCAGGATCATGTACTCAGAAATGTTGTGCAGTTACAGACGCCAAGTGGCAGCTCGAGAGGTGGCGCTCGCGTGCTGGCGGAGCAGCCCAGTGTCCATCCGATCCGTCCAGTCAACAAACAAACAAACAAACAAACAAACAGACTAATGTAACGATTTAACAGCGTTTATGCTGGACGCGTTCTGCACGTGTGCGGATCGCGTGCCCCGCGCAAGCCGCGCGGGTTGTGGTCTTATTTTTAGCCGACAAAAAGCCAACATGCAAACAAAAGACGGGTCTACCTATAAAACAAGTGACTGAAACGTCTCCAGCGTCTCCGGCGCAAATCCTGGAAGGAACGTCCAAGAGCGACTCGGCGGCTCGCACAGTTTGTCCGGTCAGAGAGCGGCAGCACCGTTAGAGCTCCCTCGCACCCGCTACTTCTCCGCTAGAGCTGCAGATGACCCCCCCCACACACACACACACCCCCTGTCCCGCGGAGCGAGAGAGGCAGCATTTCCACCAGCACCGCAATCTAGTCGAGCTTGACACGGACAACTTTAGCACCCATCTCACCGGATCCATTCTTAGATTTAAAATAAAAAATAAAGTAAAATAAATGTAGGGGGGGGGGGTCGGGGGGTGGAGAAGTGCCAGCTCTGTCACATAGTTCGACAGTTGTCGGTCCTGCCTGTCATGGGATGCAGCTCAGCCTAAATTCCTGCACAAGCTGTCATCTCTCCGTCCTCGTCCCATCGCTGCCTCGGCAGGTTCACCCCGCTGCGCATTGGTCTCTCGCTGCTGCCTGGGGGAAGCGGCTTTATAAGTGTCTCGCGCACGCCACTTCCGCTCCGAGCAGCGGGCATGCTGGGACATGTAGGCATGGCGAATTCTCTTGGAAAATAGCAGCAAATGATCTCAAGGGTGCATCGTTTAAGCTAGGATGTAGTATTAGATAAGTGTGCCCACTACAAAAAGTGGCAGTTTGCCCTGTTTTTAGTTTTGTTTGTTTTGGGGTTTTTGGTGTGGGGGGGGGTCAGCCTACAGAAAGCTGACATAATATTTTAACAATCCCTCACATCAGATACCAGGCTGAGAGCCTCTGTGATGTTGAAGAGGAAATTCTGTGGCATTTTGTCCATTGACCCCTCAATAATAATAATATAGTATAATTATTATAGTCTAGTAGTGCAACAGCAGCAGCAGCATTTATTGCTGACTAGATCATATTTCTTACTGGTTTTAGCTTGGAGATATATGAAAAATGACTCATATTTTGTTTACCCTTGTTAAAATGTAATATTCAACTGTAATTTAGCTTTGGCAACATCAACGTTTGATTTGATAAAGAGCTTTTTTCTTGGCTGTAATCAGTCATAAGTGATAAACAATCAATATGATCTGATAATAATCACATTTGCTTGTGTGGTGTTATTGTGTTCCTGTACTTCCCATTTCACGTGAAAAGCTTTTCTTTTTAAGGGATCAGCCATTTCCCCCACAACACAACACAACACTTTTATTTCCCCCTCCACTTCCGCTTTGTTCGGGAGCTCTTGACAGATGCTCCCCGGGTCTCTGTGTGAGGCTGACAAACAGCGTGACAGGCCGTTTAAGCACCTTGGACAACTCCGCTCCGCAGCGCCGCAGCTGTTGAATCGGGACCGTGCGTAAACTACGTCAAATCCGGAAGAAGCGAACGCTGCACTGGCCGCGCTGCCTTTGCAGTCCCTCCTTTTGTTGGTGCTGTCGGCTGACTGTTAACTGTTTCGCGTTTTTTTGCCTGCGGCGCATTATACCGGAATCCCCTTCCGGGGGGGAGATTTAGGGCGACGCCGTGTGCTCCGCGTTCTCCCTTCGCCTGGTAAGACGGACAGCGCCGCGCCTTGCGTTATTTCCCGTTTTGCGCAGAACAGCTCCAGCGGCTGTTCGCTGCGCTGCTGTGGCGCAACACGACGCTCATGTTGTTGTTGTTGTATCTCCGCGCTGCAGGTCGGGTTTCACCGGACTGGCCGAGGCCGGTGCCACTCAATACCCCGTCCCCGCGTGCACGGGCCGTGGCATAAACAGCATGGCCGCCGCGCATTCCAGGGTCTAAATATATCTATTAAGGCCACAGGAGGGGTCGGACCGGTGTAGGGGGTTCACCCTGGGACACTTCACTCTCGTGGCGGACTCGCACCACTTGAATAATCTTCCGGAGATTGACAATCGGCCGTCGCACCCACAGGAAGAGAACTTGGCCCCCCATCCGAACATGCCCTCGAGTTACAACGTGAGATCCAGGGCGCGGGAGAGAAACAGCGTCCTGGGCAGACCTGAGTTCATGTCACTGAACCAGCAGCCCCTCCGCGCCGCCGCCGCCGCCGCCGCCAGCGGCCCCGCTGAGGGCCGAGGCGCCGCGAAGCGACCGGGCCAGATCAAGCACCAAACGAGCCAGTCCAGCGACGAACCTGCCGACAGTGGCAGCAAGGACAGGAGAGAGCCCAGCAAGATGCCAGAGGAAGACTGCATGCAGCTGAACCCTTCATTCAAGGGAATTGCGATGAACTCCCTCCTCGCCATTGACATCTGTCTGTCCAAGCGCATGGGGGTGTGCGCCTACACGTCGTCCTCGTGGGGAGGCTGCCGCTCCATGGTCGCCCTGCTGGCGCTCACGGGGCACGGCGTCACGTGGATCATTGGCACTATCGTGTGCCTCACGAGGAGTAACACTCTGGCTGGGCAAGAGGTCCTGGTCAACCTGCTGCTTGGTAAATGCCACACACACCACACTCACCAGCAGCAGCAGCAGCGCAGTACCCAGAATGCACCTGAAGCCAGACTGGCCAGTGCACCCACAGTCCTCTCTGTTTGCTGTTCTGGATGAAACTGATTCACATTCACATCATGTCTCTTGTCAAAACCTGCAGCAGCTGACTCCCGCACAATCGGTCGGCTGTGCCTCAGCGTGTTCTTCGCTGTAATACAAGAACCTCTTTAGCCGTACGGTCCAAATAGTTTAAACACAAGGGGCTCGTAGAATTCTAGATACATGCAAGAGTGTGTTACACTTCCTAACAAGGTATAAGATGTATTACCCATTATACAGCCAGTAGCTTAAACCTATTGATTATTCAAGAGCTGTGACTTATTAGAAAGTGGTTCCAGATTGGGTTATCAAACTCATACGCTTCATGACACAAAATGGCCCTTGTTAATCATTGCATGATAAATATTGTGCTGGCTGCCCCCTCGGCGACAGAGAACCAGACAGAACGTCGACATGCGTCCGTTTGGTTCGGTAAAGTCGACGTTTTGTATTGTTGGCATTGCAGTTTTTCTGTCTATTTAGCATAAGTAGCCTTTTTTCTTTTTCTTTTTCATAAGCCATCCCCCCACAGTCTCACGCAATTAAATGCAATATGCCCCATAATAAATACCGTTATGAATCTTAATCATCTTCATCATCTCATGAGCTTATTATTCAGTTTGTGTAGACATTGTATCAGAGAGGTGTTCATGTAACTTATTGTTATGAGTAAGTTGCACCTTACCGTTGTGTAATGTAGCAAATTAACACAACCTAATACAGCCACACCAAAAGTACTCGCTCAAAAAGACAAACATATGCAAAAGATAGTATTTTGCATTAGATTGCACAATACTTCATGATACTATTAGCTACATAGTTTTTGCTGTAAAACACGATGCCTTTAATCAGTTCTTATTCAAATATGCAAATATAAATAAATGTATTTGCAATTTGCATGTGTAAATATGCAATTTTGCTAACACGTTCATCAACTTAAAATGTGGTAATATGTCAATGTTGTGATTGCGGCTTGATTCCACTGCCCCAGTGTGGCCAAAAAAATCAGGTACTGCATGTTTAAATAGAAATAATTTTAGGTAGGAATTTTTATATTTAATGTTCAACCTTTGTATTACCACAGAAACTAGACCGTAGTACGGTATCTCAATATGGGACAGATCTTTGGGATTAAACGGTGGAAAATCACTGGTCTTGACAGAGGAATTTCAAATACTTTTAATAATCTACATCGGGCTGAACACACAAATGAGAAGATCAGCAAAGGTAGCGTCTGTAAAGGGTCTCAGATGGGCTGGGCTGCGTTTGCCCTGATATGGCATATTTACTAGCCACAATGAGTGAATTAGAATCAGTGACAGACTCACCCTTGCTGAAACTGGAAAGGAGAAACTCGGGGGAAGCAAAGTATAAATCATTGTTCTCCTTCGTCCTTACAGCTGATAATATGATGCCTCAGTACTTGGCTCACCTTCCGCCTCCCCTCAGTACTTTAGAGATGTGGACTGCCAGAGGGCATCATGCAGCAGCATCAGCAGCAGCAAAGACCACAACTGCCCTCACATCTCCAGTTTCGGTGTCTGCCTAGCTCCTGTCCTGAACAGCTCTGACTTTTTCTTTTTTACGAGCTCGTCCACCTCTCTCTTTCATTCGGACAGATCTTTCTTTAGTGGTTATATTCTTATCCCCCCAGTGAACGTGAATAGGACACCACCTCACTAGCCTTTCTTTAAGGAGCTGGAATTGAAGTTTAAAATACCCCCCCCCCCCACTAGGACAGCGAGTGGGCGACTGGAATGAGAAGCAGGGCAGCATAACCAATATGTCAGACAACTGACACTTATTTACCACAGGCCTGGTTGAGTGTCTGTGAAGATGGCAGACTTGAACAGAAGTTAAAGATGGCGATGGTGTGGATATTTTTGGGAGTGCTATGGAGCTATAAAGGGCATCTGCATATGTCTGGTATGTGGACTCAAAGCAAATGCTACTCGGTATTGTATGCCTTATTGGCTATTCTTGGCCACCAGGATGTGAGGGAACATGTACTATAGTTGTTTTCTGCGTTCTGTGAAGAGTCACTGTGTTATACCAAACATTGGACAAATTTGACCGGATGATGGAGATCACAATGTTCATACATTTCATCGTAAGGGGGACATGAGTGTCTACCAAATGTCATGACAATCCATCCTATAGTTGTTGAGACGTTTCACTCAAATCCACAATGTGAACCTCATGTTGGTGTTAGAGGGAAAGTCAGGAGATCATCAATAAATCAGTAAAGGATCTTAATCTTTCACCACTGGCATTGTCTAGTTTATAACATGTCAACACATTTGTTTTGTTTTTTTGTTTGCCGTTATAATCCAACTCCCTTTTTTCGTGACAGCCCTCATTCTTGATGTCATGACTGTGGCTGGAGTCCAGAGGCTGGTGAAGCGCAGAGGACCCTGGGAGATGATGCCGGGTTTCCTGGACTGCGTCGCCATGGACACCTACTCCTTCCCTGCTGCCCATGCCAGCCGAGCCGCCATGGTCTCCAAGTTCCTGCTGTCCCACCTGGTCCTGGCTGTGCCGCTTCGCATCCTCTTGGTGCTGTGGGCCTTCCTGGTGGGCGTGTCTCGGGTGTTGCTGGGCAAACACCACCTAACTGATATGGTGTGTGGCTTCGCACTGGGCATGCTCCACTTTAGCTTGATGGAAACGGTGTGGCTCTCGTCAAGCACCTGTCAGACAATTATTTCCATAAGCACGCTTAGCTGGAGCCCCTTTTTCTGAGCTTTTGATATAAGGCTTTGCTAGCGCACAATGCTTATTTGATACACTAACATTGCAATTTTAATATGGTCTTTTTTGCAAGGGTCCAAAGCTCTTATTGCAGGTTGTGAACAGAGAAGCATTCATATTTGGAATCAGATGCTGGCTTGCATGTAATGCAACGCAGGCAGGCAGGTCACAAGGCCTTCGTAATGCTTCACAGGTCCTGGTATCGTCATTAAAATCGACTAACACACACCTCAGCTTCTTAATTTCAATTAAGTTCTAATAATAAACAGAAAATTAAGACAACTGCAAACTGACAGTGCTTTGGTTAAAAAAGAAAAAGTAGATGTAGGATTAAACATTTTTATTTTGTTTTTTAAGATTTTTTGATTCTCATACAGTTCAAATGCTGGTACCATTCAACAAATTCTCTCTTGAGTCTGTGTCTTCCTCCATACCATCTTACTTCCTTTTACCCCATTCTTTGTTACTTCTTCCTCTTTTCTCAATTTTTTGTTTCTTTGTGCTTTTATTTTGGCATTGGAGAATACTTAAACCATGTTGAACACTGAAAGAGTTTGGTGTAAGGCTGTAACACTAAAATATATGGAGTGATTGTTTTTCTTTTAGATATTCCACATTGTTCCTAATTGGCATGACTAATATGTTTGTATATTTCTTATGGGATTCTGTTCTTTTTACTGTATGTTTATCAAATCTGAACTTTTCTTTTTTTTTATGCCACTGAATTGAGCTGCTTGTGTAAAACAAATGTCACACTTGCACATTTAGTATTTTTCTTACGGGGTCAAATATAATTTCCTTCAACTTGCCATTTATGCTTTAATGAGTTTAAATCTTTTTTTATAACACATTTGTGTTCAGTCTGCACATTAGCCTAACAGATGATTGTGGTTTGTCAGTGATACTGATTCTATGCCCCACAGAACAACTGAAGTTTGTGTGCGCGTGTGATAGTAAAAAATACCTGTTTAAAAAGGTATAATTTGTTGAAAACTGATTTCAATGTGTGTTTTCTATGGACCTTTGAATAAAACCTGCTGTTTTTTGTTTTTGTGGCAAACATACAGTATGTCACTGCATTGGTTTGGTGTGTAAATACAGTTTTGTTGTACAGTAGTTTGGCATTGTTCTATACAGGGATCTGTATATCATGTTTTTACTTTGTTTCTTTGTGTCATTAATAAAACAAGGGGTGGATGTCAGTAAAATGTGGATCCCTTTTGTGTTATATTATTTTTATGTGTGACCGTAAAGATGCCAATCATATTTCAAATTGTTTTTAAATTAATTTCCAGTGGTGCTGCTGTGCAGTGGTTCATCTACTACTATATTCCAAATATTTTAAATTGAAATGGCTGAACGTGTGCCAACTAGCATGAGGGAAAACGCCACATAATTCGATGAATGATTTTCAGGAATCAGCTGAATCTTATAGGAAGCTTAACTGCCTAATTATAAGTCACCATTCCACAACAAATTTAGGTTTCTTTGTATTGCTTCAAACATCACATGAGCTATCACATGATGCACAACTAGGTCAGCAAAATAAACCAGTGTCTGTTGAAACCCGAAGCAATGAGACGGCTCTTTGGCAGTGGTAAACCTTAGAGAGAAAAAAATCATTTAAAGACTAGAACTACTGTAGAATCCATCTGACGTGTGACCTTTCTCTCACTTCTAAAATACTTTCTTCCAGTTATCCTATCATTTTGAGTTTTTAGTCATAAGTTTAAATTCAATTATATCCACTGCTGTGAAAAAGTATTTGCCCCCTTCCAGATTTCTTATATTTTTGCATATTTTTTACACTTAAATGTTTCAGATCATCAAACAAATTTTAATATTAGACAAAGATAACCCAAGTAAATACAAGTTTCAGTTTTTAAATGATGATTTAATTTTATTAAGGGAAAAAAGCTATCCAAACCTACCTTTCCCTATGTGAAACAGTAACTGGGCCATCATTTGTCTAATATTAACATTTGTTTGATGATCTGAAACATAAGCATGACAAATATGCAAAAAAAAAAAAGAAAGCAGGAAGGGGGCAAATACTTTTTCACAGCACTGTAATTCATCTGACTTATTGCACAGAAAACTAATTTACTTAATTTGAAACAGCATTATATCCTCACATCAAACTTAAAAAAAAAATGCTACAAGAGAGATCTGTGCAGTGTGCAAAGTAGGGGATCATAAAACTTAAGTGTTGTTAGTCTTATGTTTGCCTATTATCTGTAATTAATATAATTTCAAACCAATTTTTTTACTTGACAGAGAGCAAACATTTATGTATTGATGCAACAATATTTCTGACATCTGTCATTAAGGCTCGGTTTCCTGTCACACTACACACCACAGAGGAATCTGACAGGAAACAACACAAATGCAATAGCGTGTGCTCTGAAACTGTTCCGATAGCAGGAACAGAAACTGCTTTAAAAATACTCTCTGGCCGAGAAAGTCTGATGTGTGCATAGTTAGACATTAGAAAAGGTTGCCATGCGTCCAAAGCACATTTGGACCAAGTGTCTCTTCATTTAAAAAAAAGGAGTTTAGTGTAGCCGAGACAGAAACAGTGAAGAGTCCAGACAAGACAGACATGTCTTTAATAAGAACCCTTTATAGGCTCAACGTTTGAAAATGTGCAGAGGAGAAGGGACTTCTGCCCTCAGCAGGAACAAACTCTTTCAATTTGTGACGTTTTGACATTGACGAGCAAGATACAATGTCGTACAACAAAATTTGAGTAACTTGGTAAATGAGGTTCCTCGAGGTGAAACAAAACTTGAATTCTCTCTCTGAGAGTCTTTGCTGTCATGTCATGGCCAAGTACTTGCTTCCAAGTGAAACATGAGCAGCATCACCAAATTACAGCTCGTCCTAGTGCAGGTTTGTTTGACACTGCGCCAAAACCAAGGCCTCTGCAGCCCTGCATAGCACCCAAAATATCCCTGTGAGTAAGTGCTAATAGTGCTCGCAGACCTGTTCCTGCAGGGCTCACATGAACTGACTACAGACACCACACGTCCTACTGTTGTGTCTGTTTGCTCTGTTTGTGTCATGCTCTGTGTTACTTTTGCAATAGATAGAAGAAACATTAGACACCACATCTTTCCAGGGGCCACTGACCTCTGTGAGCTGCAGGTATGTGACTCTGGGCATGTTAATGGTTTGGGCCATATAGGTGGAGTGAATTATGTGTTCAGTGGCACACTAGAAACACACCAGTACATCTTATAGGCTCTCTGTTAACTGCTTTAATAAACATTTATGTTGTTTATGCATTTGTTTATGTGATAATTTGTGTTATTTCATCATTTCTTTTTGTTTTTAGTTTAAATCTATACAATGTAAATGTGATAATATTACACAAACACAAAATTTGCTCCAGCAACACCAAAATTACTGACTTTTTGTGGGTAACCTCCCCCCCCCCAGTATATAGTAGGTGGTGGATCAGTGGGAGATACAGCCTTTTGAAACGAATGGTAAGACAAGTGCTCCCTCTAGAGGAATCTCCAGGAACCAGTCTCATCTGACTATCATGGGCAATGGCAAAGCTCTGGAAAGGCATTGTTTTTGGTGACTATTACCAGTTTACTTGCTGTTAGGAAAAAGATTAAAAGCACAAATTTTATACTGTAACATTGTTCAATATAACAGACTCTGACCAGTGAAAATCAACCTATCAATTGAAAAATGCAGAACGAAAAATCATTAACCCACTGAAATTAAATTTGAACATTGCTGCTGTTGTCCAAAACATTTGAAGTCTCTGCACCTCTGTTTCATGCTCATTGCCTAGTTCCATCCCTTTAATATTTGTTATATAATTTTGTCCTACTGTCTGAGACAAGTTAAGTTAAATCACATCAAAGAGCCCCTTCAGCAGCAGTTAGTGTGTTCATTCTATGTTCCTTTTACACACAACTTTCTCAAATAAAGTAGATGTAACGTTGATAAATGTTTAGGTTTTCAGAATCTTAGAATTGGGAGAACAGGGGTGAGTAAATGAGTAAATTAGTACATAAAAGCAAATCCAGAAGAAAGAACAGATTGTTTTTTCTTTTCCATTTTCCAATACAAAAATGTTTCTTTTTTTTGGAAGAAAGGTGGGAAAATCCACTATTGTTTATGCCATATATGAATATATGCCATATATATATATTTGTTGGTAGAGTTACATAATTTCAAATAAATTCAGGATCAGTGCTTTATTTTCTATGGTATGATTATTTTCCCACACCGGAGTCACAGATCAGCCTGTTTGCATGATGAGGGAGGAACAGATCTTACATTTTACATGTTGAATAATCGTTGGTGGAAATGTTTTATATGCATAATAGAGACATTTTCAGTTAGATATCAGTCATATCGGTAATGAGAATCAGTCATAACCGAAATAAGATCAAAGCCAGGATATGACTCAAAACTGGGACACTAATGTGAATGTAAACGTACTCACTGACATGGCTGAGCTCACTGTTAAGTTCTTTAGTTTCATTATGAGATGTGAAAATGTATTCATCATATATCACTTCATTTACAGGGTATGTATTGCTGTACATTAAAAACAATGTTTTTATTGTGTTGTTGTTAAGGTGCACTTGACATCACAGACAAATGTTTGCACCCTGAAATTATTCATGCCTTAGTAGTGTGTCTCTATCCTCTTTCCTCTGCCTTACCAAATCAGCTTTACCTCTACTTTCAAGGTGTATGTGTTACATTATTATAGCACAACAAATTCTATATAATGAAGACAGTTTGATGCATGTTTCCTCATAGCTGCTGCCGGAATTAAAACAACGTCAAATGACCATAGTATGTCAGAGTTTGATAGATATGTGAAGAGGCACATCATGCAGCCCTTTGGATAAGTGCCATATAAATGCAATCCATTAGAAGATACATAGATAGATGGATGGATAGATAGACAGATAGATAGAAAGAAAGAAAGAAAGAAAGAACAGTGCATGTACCGTATTTCAACATGAGATAATACTTTGTGCTGAAATTCACCAGCAGAGGCGCTCGTTGTGTTTTCCTGCCGACGTCGCTTGGTGACGTAAGGACGTTCTGAGCCGAGCAGACACAGCCGACACAACAGCCCTGTTCATTTTCAGGCCGGGTAGGACCCCAGCAACAACACTGCGATCGGTTCGACCTGTCAACATTGGGCTTTACAATCGCCATCCATCCTTTGATTAGACAATATTTTGTGGAACTACATCACCGTCACTGATCAGAAGACGCACTAAATCGTTGAATCGGTGAGTTGCGGGCGCGGCTGACGGTGTCAAGTCTCCCGTTTTTCGTATCTTCTACGCTGCCCAGTTTTATTGTTGCTTTGTTCTGTGCAGCAGCCATTTTTAATCGCCTTGTCCTACATTCCCCATCCCTGTCGTCTGACCGTTGTGAAAACTATGAAAGGTTGAAAATGTTGGCGTTGGTCTTGAGAGTTTTCTAGAGATTTCCGCACACAAAAAAAGAAAAAAACCCAAGTGTATTTAATTAGGTCTGGCACACATGAAAATGCAGTGAAAAAGACCGGCCTGTCAAGGTTGTTTTTGGAACACTAACGTTAGGCTGGAAGTTGAACGGGACCGCCGTTTTCGCTAGCTTTCGAACAAGCTGCGACTGTCGAAGCTAGGCAATGCTAAGGCTGTGTTTTGTTACTTCTGCGTGCTGCCTTGCATGAACGGAAAAGCAGCCACTGTCCCGCGTCTTCGCAGTGTTGAGATGTGGCAACAAATTGATGTGCTGCTCTACGGGACCTTGATGTTTACATAGCCATTTTTCTTTAGCCACCAGTTAGCATATTTAGCTAGTGGTGGCTAGCAACTACACCGAGGGTCCTCCTTGACGTGTTGTGTTGTTACGTTAAGATAATGTTGGGTAGGCTCGTGTACTTTGCTAAATTGACCGAGGCCGCTGTTTTGTTTTATCTTACTGGCTGACATTGATTGTGTTTTTGTTTTCGTGCAGCGGACTGGCTGGTGTCAGTTTCATGTGCTGGAATTAGCATTAGCTTTCAATGGGGGGGGGGGGGGGGAGAGGTAAACACACAAACAAAAAAAAGTAAACGTTGTACTACGGTTGGAAAAAAAAAATTATTAT
>JAVQJF010078357.1:0-14043 GCA_036023855.1 Gadopsis marmoratus | reverse complement strand
CATCGGTGTATGAATGTGGTGTGAATGTGTCCCCTAAATGTCTGTCTGTCTGCCCTGCGATTGACTGGCGACCAGTCCAGGGTGTTTCCCTGCCTCTCGCCCAAATGTTAGCTGGGATTTGCTCCAGCCCCCCCCTGCGACCCTTCGGGATAAGCAGTATGGATAATGAATGAATGAATGAATGAAGTCAATAATGCAAAACATGTAGCATTGCCTCTAGCCTGCTGGAATAGAATATATAGACGACGGTGATGTTTCTTGGTAACTTTTCTCAACATGCTGGGAAAAGAATGGTTACTCTCCCTCAACCAAAATGTGCAGAATGTGCAAAATTCAAAATGTATTTATTTATTTTTATATCTTGCTTTTTACTGATGCTTCATGCTGTTGCTCTTTCCCTTTTGCTGCTGTAACGCTGCACATTTCCCTGCTGTGGGAGATAATAAAGAATTATATTATTTTATCCTATTTGAAAGTTGAATATGTCCAGGGTCACCCATTACAAAATGTAAAGATACAGACCCAAAGGTTTTCCCTCACTCCCCTTAGCACATTATTGGATTTTCACATCAGATCCCATAAACATTCATATTTCATCACATAATTGGCAGCTAGGAAACAGTCGCCTTTAGCTCCTTCAGGGACCCAAGTCACTCGCTGACATTTTGCTGATGGCATTTCACCTTGTTTGCCTGAACACTCTGTCACACTGCGTCCGATAGGCCTGGTGTTATCATAATCACCATGACTGTGAATCTTAAATGTCGTTAGCCTGTTGACCCGTGATGCTGCTGAGATTGTTGAAGGGGTTGTCGTCCCCAGCTAACCTCCCAGGTATCCACAGCTTTACATTAGTCATCCACCGCTGTCACAGCTCACCTCTGAGAGGCATTAGCATGCAGGAGAACGTGGAGCTATCAAGGGAGAGAAGGGCAAATTGACCTATCTGATTCCTTCTTAATTGGATAATGTCCCAAGCTGTGGCCTGAGAAAGGCTCGTCTGTGTAAGAGTGGGGTTTTGAGAAGTGCTCCCTTATTAGACGAGCCGTCAGAGGACTTATGATTCCATACTTTAACTTAAATGAAAATACCAAGGAGCCTTGTATACATGTGAGGGTGGAGGATTTTGTGACGAGTGGCTAATTTCAAGGCGAAATGTAGACAGCAGACAGAATTTAATGCCCTTCTCCAAATCTCTGTCTGTTTCCCACCGTGTCTCTGCCTGATCACTGGTGGTCAGAGACTTCCTGAGTGTGATTCATCTCATCTGTGAATGTGACGGATCCCTTTAGGTGCCCATAACAGAGAGTTGAATGTTTTAGTTGGTTAAATAATTCTATAAAGTTTGTTTCCTTGGGATTAGTGCTGCAACAAAAAATGTACCATGACAATCACTAACAAAAATAACAGCAAATATTCACATTTCTTGAAGCAGAAGCCAGTGATTGTTTTGCCTTTTTGCTTAAGATCAAAATGGTTGTTACTCAGTTTTTTTGCTGATCAACAAATTGATTAGTCTATTTGAAATGAAGATGTCTTTCTTTATTTTTAAAGACACTCGTGTAATCAACAGGATTCAGACTGCGTGGTGACAATGTCTTGCTGACCAGATCCTGTGACTTGCTTCTACTATCTTTACACTGATGTTCAGCCTTGAGTGGTGTGACGTAATGTGGGCTCAGTCAATAACTCAGGTGCCCAGAGAAGTTCCAGCAACTGTCTGAAACCAGTTGGATGTCCAGCAAGCAGTTGTTGCAGGTCTATGGTCAATGAACGCTGGAGGTCACACGAACGCTGGATGTTATACTAAACTCTGCTTTGCTGATGTTAAATATAAAATACAAGCCATTCACATTTGTACTGGAACTTCAGCAACAAATGTTCAAAGAGTTTTGAACAAACTGCCAGTCTTGAATCCAAACCCTGGACTCAGGATTTGGACACAAGACTGGTGAATTTGTGGAGGAAGAGCGAGTATCAGTTGGATATTTTAACACCTGCAGAGTTGTGTAGTGAGACATTGCCAAGTGGTGTCGTGCAAACTACACAGCAACTGTGAGACCGGTATCCATGCCGATTTGCCATCTGCTGTGTAAGCAGTAATGCCTGTGTGGTGATAAATGGTGTTTAGTTTGAACATGCATGAAGAGAAGATACAGTATTCGAGGCTTAGACAGACAAGTTCAGGCATAAATTAACGTACAGTTATGAAGCAGCAATAAGTTATAGATCAAAGGAAACAATTACTAAAATACCAACTACATATATGGACGACACTGTCACAATTCAATTCCCTGCACACTTAAAAAAAATTAAAAAAGCCAAACAAGAGGGCGATTTAAGCCATGTTAGCCTTAGAAGACTTGTTTTGTCTTGAATATCGAAAGCTTTTATAGTGTGTTGTTTGGATTCAGAAAAAAAACGTATCCATATTCAGGTAATTATATAGTTTCATGTAATGGTTTTTGTTATATTGCACTGAGGATAGGATTGAGGTGCCAGTGGCTCACCATTAGCTTTTTATCTTCTGAGAAAAACCTGTTTTCTTGTTACCATGTGAATACTGGATTTACTGCTTGACTGCGCAGTGATGTTTTAAACCTGTTTGCTTGTTGTTCCAGTCCAATTCCATCCAAAAGCCCATTGCTTTCCAGCAGAGTTTCAGCAGGAAAGAAAGATTGATGACCGATGGCCATCAGCCATTCCTGGTGTAATGAACTGTGCTTTATTATGATTTGTAATGGGGCACAACACATCATTCTTATTTTCAATTCACACACACATTAGAATGTATTAATTATTGATGGATTAAAAAATATTATAGACACAGTAATCTGGCGGAACGTCACCAGCAGCTGCTCGCATGAGTAACTACAGTAGCTTTCCTTTATCCAGAATTAAGAGTCCAAACTGAAGTGATTTTTCTACTACATATGCTAATGTGACTGTTTCTCATCCCTGGCTTTCTCTCATCCAGAGCCCCTCTGCTTTAATTCTGGATAGCTAATCATCAAGGGCATATTAACACGTGGGATGTCTGCCGCTTGCAATGAACCAGGAAGGATGGAAAAACTGACCTCAGCTAGCTCATCTGAATGGGACAATTTCATACTTAACGTAAATGTACCATAGAATTTAATGTTGCATGTGGTGTATATATTGTGAGTATTATTCTGCTCCAGACTTTTTTATTGCCAGGTGAGAAATCGAAGCAATTCTCAAGGTTTCAAGGTCCAGCAGCATCCACTGAATTGACATCTCAGACTTTTTATTAAACATTAGTTTTTATTTCCCCAGCTGACTCATGAGGTCAGTTCTTGATAAGGAACAGATTAAAAAAATTGATGTAAAGAAAAGTCACAGGTGGTCATTCAAGAATCTATCCTGGCTCATTCATGATGGGCACATACTGTTTTCATTTTTAATTGTCACTTTGTTTCGCATTATTATTAAGAAAAACAATATATGAACCATCCAAAGTTGAGACATAACTTTTTGTTAAATCAATATGTCATAGGCAATTAATTTGAATATACAGTACATATTTCAATGTGACATACAGTACAGTATAATGTATCTCCTCTCGCAATACTGTTGCTGTGCATACCTTTAAATTAGCAAAAAAATAATGGACAACAGATTAATAGCTGTCAAACATCCTGATATTCCACATATGGGTGAAGAAAATTGGTGCTTTCCCAACCTCTGAAGGGACTGCTGATGAAAAGATATGAGGTGAAATAATTCCCATTATATATTATTGCATTTTATATTGAAATTCACTGTTGTGGATGCAGGGATTGATATGCTGTGAGACTTGTTTAAGAACAGGTGCCAACATTAACTATCACACCAAACAGCCTATATTTGTTGTTTGTAAAGTGGGAGAAAATAAGGCTGCTAAAAAATATTTATAAATCACAGTTCACATTGGAATAAATCAGTGCTGAAGCAGGTGCATATGTTGCTATGATGGGACTGTACCAAATCTGTATGTGTTTGAAAGAAAATGTGCTGCTTTAATCAGATTTAGAGAATTTGATCAAAGGTGAGTTGTGCACTTTGTTTCAATAACAGATATACACTTCCACAGCACAGCCAGTCTTTATACATTTCATAACTACTTCTCCCAACTTCTCAAAACTTTTTTCCAGTTTTGTTGATTTGAAAAATCATAACTTTTCTTCAACTTTATAAAACGCCTCACCCTGCCTCTGAAGAAGCCAGACACAGCATGATTTCACGGCAGCCGCTTTCTGTCTGCTTGCAACTGCTCCCAATTCTCTTTAAACTCAAAAGGTACCGGCGGTTAAAAGTGAAATAGTGAGGACACAGCCAGCACAGGTGATTTATACAAGGGATGATGAAACACGGTGCTGATGAAAGTTTGTACCAGAGGTGGAACTTCTAATACAGTGCCGTACTTTATTGTATTTTTGAGAAAATTAGCAGAAATATTGCTACCACTTATAACTTGTTGGGAGAGCTATGATTCTTTTTCATATAACAGAACAGTAGTGACTCTTATATCTTGCAGGATGTGACTCATCATACAGTATATAGTTCAGGTAATAATGGAGGTAAACTTGGAAGCCAAACATTAAAACGGATGGACTTCCTCCATCTCCTCCCCCCGTGTTTTGAAAGGCATTGCAGGCTGAGTCCTCAATATTGCAATATCACGTTATGACTGTTAAGCCCCATGGAGGTCTGCAGCGCTAGCTCAAGCTGCTGCCTCTTTGGTCCAGTGATCAAAGCAGTGAGGCGTGAGTACTTTTGGCCTCCTACCAGTGAAATACTGCCCACTGGAGGACAACGTCTTGTGGGTGGAGGTTTGCTCACAAGTAGTTCTCACTTTACTCACCTCTCTCATACGGGATCTTCAAAAACTCTTTCCGATATTGATGTAAAATGTGTGTGCGTGCGTGTTTTGTAGATGAACTAAAGGAGAAGCTTCAGGATTTTGTGTCTGAGACTAACAGCCAACGTCCAGGATTCATTAAGATGGTGCGGCATGCCAAGCAGGAGGGTCTAATCCGGTCCAGAGTGAGCGGGTGGAGGGCTGCCACTGCCCCAGTTGTTGCCCTGTTTGATGCCCACGTCGAGTTCAACGTTGGCTGGTGAGTCACGAGTGCGTCACGAGGTTGGCACAGCTCAACACGAGAGCTGGATCTTGAGTCATATCACTCTGTGTGGGTTTGCAGAAAATTATTTCATTCTAAAACAAAGACTGCAGGTTGGCTCTTGACTGTATGTGTCTGTGAAAAAAACATTCATGCGATGTACACTAGATTAGAACAATCCCTGATCTGCCAGGGTCCTCATACTCCACCATATAACTCTGTCCCAAATCTGTCGTGAGAATCTGAACAACGTCCAAACCTTTACTATCATGGAGCTGATGTGGTTTTAAATGCTCATTGTACGAATGTCTAACTTTAAATGTGACATGGTCATAGCAATAGTTTGACTTTTTGGGAATTTTCTTTCTTGCCAAAAGCTAGATAAGAAAATTGATACTACTCTCATATCTGTCCATTAAATATAAGGCTACTGCATGCAGCCAGTTAGCTTATCTTAGCATAAAGCCTGGGAACATGGGGAAACAGCTAGCCTGGCTCTGACTGGCAGAATTCACTTTTTTCTTATTATAGTTTAAACAAACAACATACAGTATAACTTATTAATTTAATACATTTATTTATAACCTAAAATGCACCTACCTGCTGGTGGGTGCGTTTTATTACCTTTGGACTGAGCCAGGCTAGCTACTTCCTGTCTTTATGCTAAGCTAATAGTCTCCTAGCTGTAGCTTAATATTTATTGTACAGTACAGAGTGGTATCAAACTTCTCAGCAAATCAGTGTAGTTTCCAAAATGTAGAACTATTGCTTTGAATATTTTTTATTACAGTTTTTAAATGAATTCCCTAGTGGCAAAAAAATCCCACACCGTTTTACACTGCGTTGCCATACATGTTTGACATGTATTTAGAAGGGGAGTGTAAACACTTTAATTCCTTTTGCCATATGTTCAACAGTAAGGGGATCTCATGCCTTGTAAATTACCTTGTAAATATAGTGTGTTGTTTTTGAATCACTCCATTAAGTGTTTGCAAACTTAATATTTTGATGAAAAAATTCCATCAATTTATCAGATGGGAGATGATACTAATAAATTGGATTGAATTAATCTTGAAATCGTGAAATTGGATTTCTAAAAGTGCACTCTTACATGACAGGCATGATCACAAGGGTAATGGAGAAAGCCTGTCAAAACAAACACTCACATTAAAATGACTATCTCTTTCCATATTTGAAGGGCTGAACCTGTTCTGCAGAGAATTAAAGAAGACAGAACCCGCATAATCTCCCCATCATTTGATAACATCAAGTACGACACATTTGAGATTGAAGAGTACCCGCTGTCTGCCCAGGGCTTTGACTGGGAGCTGTGGTGTCGCTACCTCAACCCACCCAAGTCCTGGTGGCACAAGGGCAACAAGAGTGCACCAATCCAGTAAGTGAACGCAACAATGTATTGATTGCCTGAATCGAATAATATAAAATGATGAGTATGATGTTTGTGAACTGAAATTAAGTAAACAAATGTCAGCCCTGCTAAAAGGGCAATTCATGCAGCATTAATGAACAAATTATATGTTGTGCAAGGTCAGATTTCTCTTCTTGTCCCTGCTGTCACTATAGCAACTGTGCCAAGCTAACATTACCTGTGCACAAGACCGCAACAGACAAACGAAACTGATCGTCATCGTCTTTTATCCCCCAGGAGCCCAGCCCTGATTGGTTGCTTCGTGGTGGATAGGCTGTACTTTGAGGAGATTGGTTTGCTGGATGAGGGGATGGAGGTGTACGGGGGAGAAAATGTGGAGCTGGGCATCAGGGTGAGTAATAATGTGATCCCCTGTGGCCATGGGCCATTGTTCATCCAGGTAATGTGTGGAAAATTAACTATGATAATGACATTTAATGGCTGTTGGGAACAAGGTTACCGAGGGCCTATGGTCTTCTTTTTATGTAAAATACTAAACTCATTGAAGAAGTGTCATTCAGCTGCAAGCGATGTGGTCTGTGGTTTAAAAATACTGTAGAGGTGGAGTGGCAGTTAGTAAAGAGAGATTAGAATGCAGGATATCCAGCCAAGGTGTGTTTGTGTTTTCAAGAAGGGTCAGTATTCTGCAAACTGTCAAAATTGTGCTATTGATAATTTACCATTATAGTTTAATGCAATTTGTCATCTGAGCTACATTGTGAATATAAGCCTGATGTTATTCTATATTTTTTGTTGTCAACAAATTCCATTAAAAGACCAAAACCAAGACTGCATTTGTCTGTCTCCTGCCCAAACAATCTAAGCTAACAAATCTAACAAATGTTACTCAAACAGCAGTAAATATTTCACATGTGGGACAATTTTATGCCATGGATTTATACACATTTGCTGCTGTAGTGAGTATTTACAGCAGCAGGACGGTGTAATGTATGTGGGATGGAGTCAAAGCACAGTAAACTACAGTACTGAGGTCCAGGAATTTATAAATACTGATGAGACCAAGGCCTCTCCCACTGCACCCCAACCTATTTTTAACAGTTAACATTTAACAATTTAACAATTATATTTTCTGTAAGTTTATGTCAAGCTTCATGTTGAAAGATATAGTGTCAACGCCCCATTCCCCCCCCCCCCACGCACACTATATACTGTATATATAATATATCATTTAGTTTTTATTTGTTGACCTAAAAATAGTCAAATATAAGTAAAATATAATTTTTGTTTTCGGAGTGAAGAAATACTTACACTACCACGTGGACATTTTTCATTGTAGAATGTAAACTCAGTCCAGGTTACTAAAACCCTAAATTGTCAACTTCATTGATGTGTTTGTTATAGTTTTTGGACAATAATCTATGGCACAGAGGATTAAGCTCCATCAGGCTTTAGCTACACAGACAATACTTGTTACTATGATTCATCATTCATTGTTGGTTTTGGCCTCTTCATGGGATTTGTTGGCAAATATAGAATATCACCAACCTGTTCCTTTTTAAATACATTGAAACAGGGTAACACTTACATGCTTTGACAGGGACAAGTGAACACAGTAGAGGATAATTTAGCGTACCCGGTGTACCCAGAACACACTGTGACATGCTCTCTCTTGTGTAGTTTTAGTTAGAATAAATAATCACTGCTAATTAATTCTGAAGTGAATGATCACCTTCATCCCTCGGTGAGCCCACTGAAGCACGTGTGAGAGATGTAGGTCTCAAAGTCATTGTTACTGCCAGCATTGATGTGTGACGCGAACGCCGACATTGTTCAGAGCAGATAGATGCACTGTGACTGGCAGTTTGGTTGCATTCTTCTCATGGTGCTATACTTAGTTTGTACACCATCACCAGCTCTGACTTGGACCAAAATCATTTTGGTGTGCGTTCAGTTCAGCAGTACCACAAGCAGATGGGCCAGAGAAAGAACAGCCCTCCATAGGGATAGCTAATGATAGCACACATCTACAAGTCATTAATGCAGCCATCCGCTTGTTCAATAACAGCGAGTAGCAGGGGACAGCTCCTCCTCAGCTTCACTCTGACTAGATTGCACTGTGAGAAGGAAATGGAGACAAGCTTGCGACAGGACGTGGAAATACCCATCCTCGCTAATGACAGAGATGCAATCATCAATAAAGAAGGGAGATTAGTCCCATAAGTCATTTTCCTCCAGAAATTACATGCTTTTAGGCCATTCCTGGGCCTGATAATAGCCCCACTGATTGCTTTATAGCTGGATACATTGATGAATTTATCAGATATTATAAACCAGGGCCATAACCCCATGTATAAATAGTTTGTTGCATCATTTTGGTTCATTGCTCTGTATCTTAATTTTGAGTTCAGTCTTACACTCCATGTTGTTTACTTGCTTGACTGTGTTGGACTGAAGGAACTCGCCCTTGCCTAGAGGCAGTTTAGAGTTCAGTCATTTTTCAAACAGAGGGTGACACAGTGAGCTGAGAGCTACAAGACCAGAGGACCCTGGCTTGGCCCCAGATTAGCAGTCCCACAGAGCCCCAGTAGGGTTTGTCTGTCTGTCTGCCTGTCTGCAGCGTACTGGTCATGCCTCTAGACCACCTGCCAGCACACTGACTGGCTGCTGACGGATCCTCAGAGACGCACTCAAATCAGGCCAACAGCTACAGGCTTTGGCTGAGGCTTGAAAGGGACATCCTGGGTAGTGTGAGGGTGAAATGAACCGCTGCTCTCTGTTCACGTTCGGTCACAAAGTGGAAGCTGAATATTTCTGCATAATGACACAAATGTTTCATTTATTTTATGTGCCTGTGTCATTAAAACATCCTTATGTGTGACTGTAGTTCTCTGTGTGTTAAATTGTGAAAAGGGCATTATAAATGTGAATTAAGCAGACTTTTATTTTGAAGGTTACAGCCAGCACATCCAGTGTTATTTTCCTTTTTTTTCCCCCTATTCTTCATAAAGGGTTGTTTCTATGTATTTGTTTACTTTCCACTACTGTATTAACTTGCGTACTGTATTAACAGCTTGGGGAGGTCGGACAAAAAACCAGCTAATGCTTTTTTATCCCTCCGAGCTGTCATAACCACATTCAAACCAGTGATTTGTGACTGAAAAACTTCCACATTTACATCTGTCAGAAGAGCTGTGATCAACCCAAATATCTGTGGTTTCACTGACAGCGATTCTGCCAGCACAATATTTGCGACAGAACAGTGAGCACAGCACATACATCAGCTGACGGATTCATCTATAGATGAGAGCATTTTAGGGGGAAGTTAGCACAACTTTGGCCTGTCACAGCTGTCTTACTATCGGCTGTCGGTTTGAGCTTCAAGTCACAACGTGTTGATTTGTTTTTTAGAAAAACTGAGATGGATGTACAGCAAATGTAAAAAAATACATATATATATATATATATATATATATATAATTTATTTATTTTTAAAGATTTGTTTTGGTGATCCTTCAACCCAGACCTGTACAGCAGAACACACAGCAAATTGGACAGGACCCTGAAACAGAATTATAATATAAATGATTTCCCAAAACACCTGTGAATACTGGGTATTGCGCCAGCAATGCCAGCCTGGAACAATGCATCACAAAAAGACCAAAGCAGACATCATCACTCTCAGCCAGTGCCAGGAAGGTTGTGTTGAGAAATGAGAACCATTGAGGGCTATGAAAAACAATTATGAGGCGGGCTTTGTGCACAGTATTTATGGAAGTGGCAATAAAACACCATTACTGTCATAATAATGATTTACACATTACATTTCACCCACATATTCAGCATGCAATTTGTATTCAATATAAACAAACGTGTAATATTATCTTTATGAGCATTTTAAACAGCAATGTGCAAGGTACAGATAGCACATAGAATACATAAAACTCTGAGGAATGCAATATAAATGCCAGGTCCTCACAGAGACACATTATTCTGCTATAATATTTCAAAATACACTATATTGTCATTGATCAGACTTTGGCAGCTTGCACAATGTGATCAAATACCAATTAAACACAATTCATCCACACATTAAAAGTTCTGAATGAATTATATCTGCTGCAATTTTTTAATTTGATATAAAGTGTTGATGAGGTAGGCATATAAGTACGATTGAAGACATACATACAAAACAGAATTTTTTTTGGCTCAGATTCAACATGTAAAAAATATGCTAAATCTATCCGTGTTAGCATTTTAAAATGGGTCCACTTATCTTTAGCCTCAAGATTTCATTAATCGTTTGTCTTAATTGCAGTATCCTTTGTTTATAATAACTTTATTTGTAAGGCACATTTCAAGTTAATGAAACTAAAAGAGAAGACATGGCCACATTCACTCAGCATTAACAGAAACATAACGGTAAAATGTCAGTTATTCACTTTCTACATTCCTGTTTTGACTTTCTCCATCATTTGAAAGGTACAAAAGACTGTGTGATCATGCAGGATGAATACCAAAAGTATCATAATGACTCTGTAATTGTAGAACAGCAATGATTGATTTTTGTGACCCCTGTGCTGCTGAAAATCCGTTGAACCCCACTGCATAATCTCAAAACAACAGGACAATCAATAGGAAAGTCTTTTGTCTGTCAGAGGTAATGTGAATAGTAATGTAGTCCCATAAGAAATACCACAGCCTCATGCAGTATACAATCTGCATAGCTGACCGGTAATGCCATAATTAAATCCATAAAGTGACAATGGTTTACAGTTGGTGTGGTTTCTCTGATGAGCTTCATTACTCTGGCTCATTTGTTTTAGAATTGATTTTAAAATGATTTTAATTACACTGTAAGGCATTACATGGCAGAACTCCAGAGTACACTGAACTTATTGCTAAACTTTTAAAGTGCCCTTCATTTGATCTAAATTATGTTTGCGCCTATCCTTTCTTAGCTTGTACACAATTTTAAGCACATTGTTGACCTTTGTTTTCTGAAAAGTACTATAATAATTACGTTTATTGTTATTACTGTAATGCAGCTACGTAATGATCAGTTAACTATAATATCACTGAAATTCCACATTGCAGACAAAACTATTGTTACGGTATAAGCAACAATGAATGTTAACATATAAACACCAGACATTTTTGACATGTTACCACACAGACTGAAATATATCTGTAGATTATATAATACAATATACTACATCAAATGGTTACTATGGTTTATTTTAAGTATACTATGATTCTCTATACTAGCAGATTTTTAATGGCTTCTTTAACTAAATATAAAACCAGGCAAAATTACACCCTATAGTCACAATGGTTCTTGATTTGGTTGATTAATTGAAAGAAACAAAAGGCGGAATGTGGGAATGTTTATCGACGAGCCTCATCCAGGAAAGGGAGAGCAAAGAGAGGTTGTGGTTTCCTTTACAGCCTTGTTGCCATGACACAGGAGGGGATTTTTGTACATATAAGATGACTTTGGGAGGTAAACACAGTGACGTTAGCAGAGTGGATGAGTTGTGACAGCAGAGCTTTTCAAGACACCCTCTGGATGGGAGGATAGCACAGAGTGAATACTAAATTTTGAACATGGATCCCGATGGAGAGGATGGATCAGATTTGACAGATCTTGTAGATGGTGAAGCTGCTGGATCAGGTTTTGGTGGCAGGATGGGCTTTGTGCAGTATGAACCACCTTTTCATGCTTCTTCCTGAGCTATTATTCATGGTTTCATTCTTGGCTTCTTAAGCTTACATTGACTGTACTGTGTATTGTGATGTGAAAATGGATATGCCTTAATTTGCATATCCATCACCTCAAATAAACATCAAGGCCACATACTATGCAAAACTCACACAGCTCTGGGGGTAACTAGAATATTTAAGTTCAATTATGAAAATCTTGTTCCGAATTGGACTCTTTATCACAAACAAAAACTAGTGTTTTCATAAAAATACATCATGAGCTATATAATGAAGAATATCTCATGGTGTGTTAATAAAGGTTCTTGTGTAGGTAGAGAACGTGAGTGTCTGTGTGCAGGATTATATTACAATATGCTTCTATGTTTATCTGGTCTCAGATTCAACATCCTTTTTTTACAATTGTGAGGATCAAGTAAACTGTTAAGACTAAAGAATAAATCAAGTCCCTAGTCAAAAACATATTTCTGTTCTCAGTGGGTTCGATTTCACGTCGACACAGCCAAACTGTTCTCGTCGGAGTTCAGACTGCAGCTTTTTTTTTTTGTACTAAGCGCCTCTCAAGTGGTTGCAACTGATGGGATTTGCCCAGTACAGACGCGCCAAGAGATACTTGTCATTATGAGTGCGGAATTAAATCCTTTATAGTGTTCTTCTGGAGGTAGAATCAGTCTACAGTAAGAAGAAAACACTTCTCTTTTGTGGAGTTTTAGGCTAGATTCACACTAGTGGATATAAATGTACAATATCAGATCATTAAATTACCATCTCAGGGAATTTATTGTTCATTTAATATATATTGTTTAAAATCATGCATGACATCAATCCCAGCTTGTGAAACTCCAACAAATGTTTGATTTTATTATCTTCACGGTAACAAGGCTTTATACTTAAATGTGGATTAACACATTGTTGGTTGCCTTTGACTATATAAAGTAATTAATCAAGAATCAGATTTGTAAAGATATGATGTAAAAATATGAAGAACAAGAATAAGGCTAGTAAGGCAACATTAACCCTGGATAATTAGGTAACACAATCAACCAATCAAGGAATTCATCAGACAGGGTATATACAGGAATCCTGAAGTTAAATTCCATAGCTTTAAGATCCTTTTCAACATATTTTAAGGCTGCCACGCCACAAGCTGTAACTGGTTATCAGCAACACACCTAACTTACACTAACACACTAAGGCAGTGGATTGGTGTTGTCCTCTAAAGTTGGAGTTCAACTTGAAACTACATTGTAGTTGTATATTGAGTAGTTGTTGTAGTTGTCGTATTTTGAACGAGTAGTTATAATATTCAGGTTTGTTCTCTGAAGACAAAGTGATGGTACTCAGTTCAGGTGGTTAAATGTAAAACTGTATAGGCTGAAACCAAGATGATGTCATCATTGCCAGAGTGATTGTAAAGGTTAAAGCTCTTAACCACCATTTGAGTTGTTGTTGTTTTAAAGCACAATGACCACCACAGAGTGTCTGTCTTTGTATTGGTCACAGGGAGTGAACAGCTGATGGTTTGTTTCTGCCCCAATCACGTATTACTGCTTACACACCTCGGGCCCATGTTGATAAAACATAGAAGAAATCAGTGAACACAAAAGCTCAATAAGGCATGAAGATCCAAACTGCTTAAAAGGTGTCAACAGACAATAACCGCTGCCGGTGGGCCAAAGCTGGACTCCAACAACAGCAGTACTTTTATTCAGCCATAAAGCAGGACACTTTTTATGGTGTGTGGATAACCAGTTACATCTCCAGTCTCATGGTGCAACACAGAAGAGACATTGCATATATACTTACTAATGG
>JAVQJF010078342.1:0-24500 GCA_036023855.1 Gadopsis marmoratus | reverse complement strand
TTGGGTCTGTACATATAGAGTTGGCTTGGACTTGCTCTATATTAACAAGTGCTATGAGATAACTTTGTTATGATATAGCGCTATATAAATAAAATTGAATTGAAAATTGAATTGAATATAATATCACCACATAAAGCTTTTATAGCAAACATGTTAGCAAACAGTTGCCTATTTACACATCCAGCAGGCACAAAGCAACATTCACATTCATTTGGAGTTGTGTTTCTGTCTGATATTCACTCTGTTTTTGGCTCTGTTTTGGACTCCACCAATGTCCTGAGGAAAGTCTCTCGCTCTTTATTGGCCAAATGCGCCACAGCGTTTACTAGCTAGTGGATAACGTTGCTATTTGGTGCTGGGCAGCTATCGTGCAGAAGGTTTTTCAGAGCATTTTGGCTGAAGACAGCTGCCTGGTGATGGCTGAAAGCCAGTTGAAGCAAAAAACAGATGCAGAACTAAAACCAAAACAATGATAAGCGTAGAGGTGAGGGGAACCACAGAGTCAGGTTATAATCCTCTGTGGGTTCGTCACTAGCAGCGACACCTTACACATTGTCATTTGACTCGCTGTTAACATAAAAATATTAGTGCAAATCTAAGAGTTATGCTAGGAGGCTGATAGCTTAGCATTATGTTATTCTAAAGCTAGCATGATAAGTCTAGTGCAATTACACTGAGTGTGACAAAAAAGATCTTAACCGATGTTCCTACCCCAACATCTGGTGGCTAAAACCAGAAATTCCTACATTTGGTTAATGTGAATTTCTCTCGTGCTTTTTTAAATGTTGTTTCTGTTTGTGAGTTAATTGAGTATCATGAAGGTACACCCAACATTCTCGTTCTGTTAATTAAGTTTTCTATACCTGTACTTTATATTTATATTATTGGTCCTTTCTTGCTTCTGTATCATACAGTATATTGTTACTCATCTTTACTTTTGGTTACAACTGTTTGCAGAGAAGACTTGGATAGATAAGGCTTCTATGTTTTGTTACAGTGATCACACTGTTTGTATGGAACTCCTATATATTTAAATAAAAAGAGAATTAAAAAGCAGTGGCGGGCTTATGATGCTGCGGGTACTGGTGGGACAATATGACTCAGGATGGTTCTAGGTTGAGTAATAAATCCAAGTTCAAAAACTTTCCAAACCACTGTACATCAGTTTATAATACTAAGAGGCAGGATTGCACATCTGTGGAAAGTTATTACTGTGACAATAATTGTATCCTTCATCTACTATTGCGAGATAACCAGTAGATTTATGCCATTCATGTTACAGTATACTCTACCAGGAATCCTCGCGCTCATTGTCGGCCTGAACAGGGACTGATTAAAATTAAGTGTAGTCACGTCTAACAATACAGAGCTAACAAGCTGAGTCTGAAATGCCTCAAAACAGCAATTTTACAGGGAATTCCATTCAGGCACTGCCCTCAGGTCAAACGTATGATTTAAAATTTAGATAAATGATCTCCCCATTTTTCAATAATCCAACAATTTTCTTTTCTTGTGTGTAATGAACATCATAGGTTCAAACTAGGGCGGATGCTTAGTCTTGTTATAACAAAGTATCCATGAAACAGTGGTTAGTGGTACTATGTCAGTGGACTCACAAGATGCATTGCTGTCCTAGAACCTAAGTAGGCTGTTAATGTGACACAGCATCCATGGGGACTGCTACCCTAAGGTATATAATCCACATTCTGGAGTAACTAATCATTCCCTGTGTGCACACAACATATTTTTCTTCTACTGAGCCCATTCTACTGCCGCCAACATCAACAATTTTCAGTAACTGCTTTATCTTTTCCAGGATGTTTCCGCCTTCCTATTTTTCACCCCAGTAGTGTGGACAACATGGCAGCATTTTACACTTTCTCAATAAATCTGCAGAAACATACTGTAGCATGTTTGATTCTCCCAAAGCTGCCACTGCAGACTCATGTTGCACTGGGTGACAATTGAAAAGGGTTATTTTAAGGTCAGAACGGAAGCAATACTGCAAAGGTGACTTTGCAGCTGGTGAAGGTGTATACAATTTAAGAGATTGTTTTGGTTTAGAAGATGAAGGAGAGAGGAAATCCATGCAATCACAAAGATCAATGCCTGTCTTTTGGTGAGCACTTTGATGTCTGAGGTACGTTTCCCTGACAGCCGCAGATCTGAGCCAGTTGTGTTTCCAAAAACACTGTACCACTTGTACCTCTGACAATGAGTCTCTTTTTCGAATCCTGGTCCCAAAAATATATCTGTACCTGCAGCCATGTAGAAATTTCAGTAATGTAAATAAGAAGGGTGCATCACCGCTTATTTTATCTAGAGTGCATTCTGAGAGATAGTGGCAACTATCTAACTACTAACTAACTACATCTTAAATACTACAGGATTAAAGTGTTAGCATGACAGCGTGTTGTACAGATTTAAATTGATATTACAGACATGAACACAGCAAAGGGCTTCTTAAGCTTCTTGTAAGAATTACGAGCGTGATAGTTATTTCAGATCATTCTTGTTTCCCTCTATGGGAGCCATCCTAATTTTTTTATTGCTGTTATCTCAAGATCATATAAGTTAATTATTTCGTTATCTCAAACAAAATGAGCCTCGTCATCTCAAGATAATGAGATAATCAACTCGTTATCACGAGAAATTAAAATGCTGTTTCCCCTTATTAGCTTACTTATAATGTTCATCAGAGCTCAGGAGTACCATGCCAGCATGCAGATTTAAGCTGAAAATGTCAGATGAAGGAGTACCCATTATTGATCATGGCATCTGACTCTACTTAAATCAAGGTCTAACACAAGCAGATATTGCATTATGTCTCTGTTAGAGATAACATTCAGTCCTTTAAGGAGAAGGCTACGAGATAAACTGACCCGCTGTCACAACAAAACGAGCTTTGTTATCACTAAAAAACGGCATTAAAAAAATAATTGCAAGCTTGGCCGTTCTCGTCTTCCGTATCCCTCAGGATACTCCTGAAGCAGTGAACGAGTAGAAACATAATCAAGTATACCTGAGTGGATGTATAAGGATGTTTATGCAGGCTATTCAGATTAATGCATAACTGCACAATTAAATAGATGGATCAATTATTCATACTGGGATCTGAAAGTCAGCCAGAGTAAATGGGATGTGGTAGTAGTAAACAAACACAGTAATGTTTCTATTTTGTGTCTTCCATAATTCATATTTTAATAATACAACTACTTAATGTTTAAAACATTAAATATTCATTTACAATATACAAAATTAATTTACAAGTCTTTTAAAGTCACTGTTTGCTGGTAATTCCTTTCTGTGATTTAAATCTCCCACTTGAAACTATTCAAAGCCGCATGAGTCAGGTGACCCGCCAGCGTTGTGACCCCTCGCTTTCACACGTCTCTCATCTATACGGCTCTCTCCTCGAGTCGGTACTTTAATCATGTGCGAACCCCTCGCACAGATTAACTATTAACTAATGAACTAGTCCATCACTAGACATCACCTTACCATTGTTGTTAAGGACTCAGAACCTCTGGTCTTTAAATCTTGAGGTATTGCGCAGTTGAACATAATGTCAAACACTGAAACACAGTCATCGCAGTGGGAATTCAAAGGGAACACGGGAGGGACAGTTGGACAACACTCTCCCAAAGGAAATCTACTTTTCTCTTGCTCCCGCTGAAGCAACTAGCTTCGCCACAGCTACAAAAATGTTGTGGATTAGAAATATAAAGAGGCATGAAATTAAAATAGTCAAGTACAGTTCTGCTTAAGTACAATATTTGAGTTGTACGTTATTTTGATATTTAAATTTTATGCAACTTTATAGTTCTGCTCCACAAAATTTCAAAGGGAAATTCCACTACAGTTATCTTAGAGCGTGTATCTGTTTAGTTGGCAAATTCAGATGTAATAGACAACATGTGATCAAGTAATACAATTTGATTATTTGACATTTGAAATAGTTAAAATTAGCTCCACCTTGAACAGACTTTAGGTAAATTTAGGTATATTAGGTTTATAACACTTACTTTACTTAAGAAAAAAGAATTATGCATTTTTAGAGTGTGGGTAGTAATAGTTTTACTGAATTAAATTATCTATGCGCCTTCTATCACTGCCATTTGTAAAATTCTCAATTAGAATAAAGATGAAAAAAAGGCATGAGGGAGGCACCATACCTGAGTTTGGCTTGGGGGCCAAAAGCACTAAATCTGCCCCTGCCTATTGTCATAATGGTAAGACAGGATCCGTGTAAGGTTTTCGTACTTAGAGATAAAGGTCAGCTGGACAGCAACGTCAATAAAAACATTAAACTGTCATTTAATCCAAATGTGCAGGAACTAAAATGAGAAACAAAGGTTAACCTTGTGATCCTTGTTAACCAGGATCGATGCTCACAAAGCCACTGGTCCCGACAACATGCCTGGTCGTGTGTTGAGGGACTGTGCCGGGGGAACTCACAGATGTCCTCACAGACATCTTCAACATCTCGCTGAGTCAGGCTGTGGTTCCCACGTGCTTCAAAACCACCACCATCATCCCAGTCCCGAAGAAGTCGTCGCCCTCCTGTCTCAACGACGATCGTCCGATTGCACTCACACCTATCCTTGTGAAGTGCTTCGTCCCCCCTCCCTGGACCCCTTCAACCGATGCCACTGCCCTTCACACAGCCCTCGCACATCTGGACACAAAAGCCTCATATGTTAGAATGCTGTGCATAGACTCAGGAAGGAGACTGCGGAGCCTGCGGGCCAGGACTAGCAGACTGAAGAACAGCTTTGTCCACCAGGCTGTCAGGATGCTGAACTCTCTCCCTGCTCTGCCCCCCCTCCCCCTCCCCCTCCTGACCCCCAAAACTGAACTCTGACACCCTAAAGAACTGCACAGGCACAACATTCACTTTTACCTATGTATAAGCTAATTCTATTGCACTAATATCATATATATTTGCACTGAGGCTTTACATGACACAAACTCACAAATTTACGCCAAGTTTATTTGTTTTTAGGTTGGTTGCCCTTATGCTATGTCTTGTTGTTTTTTAGTTGGTTGTATTAGTTCTGCTTAACCTGTTGTTTGCACCAAGGGTTTGAGAGTAACGCAATTTCAATCCTCTGTATGTCCTATACGTGATGCAGAATTGACAGTAAAGCAGACTTTGACTTCCTCTCACCTGAAAATGGCTCCACATTATTAAACCAGATCACTTAGACATGAACATGACATTAACTTTTTATTAATTGGCTTTGCCTGGTAGTAAACAACACAGCTGTCATCAACAACACAAAGGCTGTTTCTAACCCACTTCCTCAGACTGCAGCCACCGCTTACGCCCAGGCAAGTGTGGACCATTAAGTGGGTTATCATTCTTTATTTGTGATCTATTATGGTATAATGTGTTTTCCAGCCCCAGGACATGTTTTTCTAGCTGTATGTGATGCATGGACTTCTTAACAGTTGTGTTACTCTCGCTGCTGGAGCACAATTTAAAGTATCGTGAATCTTCTATTGACCTTCTGTTACGGTGTTTGTTTCTCTGCTGTATGGGAAATAACAAAACTATTTCCTTTGCAAATCCAATCTTTCTGCTGCAGGGGAAGAATGTTTGCATCACCATAATCATATTGATTTTGGTAAAACATTCTTATCCTTGGCGCGGTGGTAAAAGAGTAATTACACAAAGCCATCATCTTCATGATATCCAAGTCTATCGTTCTTTGACAAATAGATGCACACGTACAGAAAGGTTTTTTTTTAATGTTTTAGTTTGGTCAGTGGCTGTTTTTCTGAATTATGCTCGCTTCAAGGTTTTAGGACCCTGGAGTGTGTGTGGGTGTGGTTGGGGGTGCAGGACGGAGAGAAATCCTTTCAAGCAGGAAAAGGCGCATGAGCAAAGTGTAGACTGTGCCTCCAGCTGTCCAGCTCATGGCAGGATTGAACTGAAGATTGTTATTTTTTTCTTGGCACACCATCATTAAGACAGCAGCTATCAGGAGCTGAAGTCTGTAATCAAAATTCTGGGATTAAATCTCTGGCCTCACAGATTTCACATGGATTTATAGATAGAAGTTGTGTTTACCTGGTCATGACTTACCAGTGATTAAGCATGTTTTAGCTTAAAATTATGTATATTTTACAACACATATTACAGTTTTTAAGTAGGCTGAAAGTTTTTATATTCCTTTAGGTCTTAAAACATTATCTATAACCGCTTGTCCTTAGAGGGGCTGGAGCGGATCCCAGCTGACACTCGGCGAGAGGCATGGCAGCATTTCTCTAGCCTTTCTTGTTGGAAGTTAAAAAGGTAAAAAGATATCTTCAGACAATATACCAACTTTACAGACATTCGCTGTAATGTCTGTAAGCTACAGCTAGCAACATGGTGGTGTGGTTGTGTGTCTGTGTACAGAACTCACCAGAAACTCCAGTTCTTTGTGTTGTTTCCCTCCAGTCTCCTCCCTTTATCATCTCATCTCTGTAACTTTGTGAAGTGGAATTGGTGATGACTTTTTGCTCAAGATTAAACATTTTCAACTAGCATGGAAGCGTACACGTCATCATCAGCCTGGAGTCTCATCATCATCGTCATGTTGCCATCTTTAGAAAAAGTGCCACAAACATTACCACCTGTAAAACTGCAACAATGTAAAAAAGATTTTTACAAGTTAAATGATAAATGGGCTGCACTTATATATCGCTATTCTACATTAAAGGACAAAATGCTTTATGCAGTTTCCTTCTCATTCCCCGGTGGTGAAGCTGTCATGCGCATTGGGAGCAACTTGGGGCTACACACCATCATGTGGACAGGAGGAGCCAGGGGTCAACCCGCTCGACGTCCTGGGCCTCAGCCACCTCTGAGGTTCACTCTTTGTTTATTGGTTTTATGTAAATTAGATACCTGCGCATTTGTTTAGAAATTGTACCTCTAAATTAACATATCCTTTATAGCCCTTCCTTGTACATGGTCCCTGTGTCAAGTAAATCTGCACTTAATTAAGACTTGATTTTACTTTATATTGTGCTCACATGGTGCACATTGTCCAAAAGAGAGCCGTGCTTAATCAAACTAAACAAACACAGGTGGTGTCCCACCAGAGTGCTGGTTAGTGTCTGGGTCCAGGCATCCTTGCAACTACTTTTTGATGCAGTGCCACACGATGATAATAGAACTTTGCCCAGAAAAATAAACATGAATTGCTTATTGTTGTGGTTTGTTTATATGAAGCGTGTTTCAAATCTCTGCAGTATGATTTTCCCAGCAACAAAACCCAAAACCATTGGCTGCCTGTAATGTTGGAGTTAGAAAATGCTTGCGAATAAGGTCCAAAATTGTAGTTATTGGCCTAAAATAAGCAAATCCACCTTAATGGTTGTTTAATGTGGCATTGTGCATGATGTTTATGAAGGCGCAAGTGGAGCATTGCATCATTCCGAATGTAGAGTGTGAGCGTGTGACTTCATCTCTTCTGCCACAGGCCTTTAATGCGTGCCCTCACATTTCATGTCAATATCTACTAACTGACATTAAAAATAAAAGCAAAAACAAGAGGAGGATCTGTCCTGAAATCCACATGGGCTTCTCTTGTCCTTTCTGTGTCATCTATCAAGCATCATTGACAGGTCTTGGTATATAACCATTGTGCTGTGTGCAGTTACTAACATCACCTTGCAGAATTTGTGGCTATTGAAGTTTAATTTCTTCAGACAGTTACCTCTGCCACGTCGATCCAGGGATGTTCAGTAAAAGGTCTTAAGGAGATTTTAATGGTAACATCAGCAGTGGAGCAAGAACGCTTCATCTAACTGAAACTCTGACATTTCACATAATATGACAGTGATAAGAGATTCAGAAACATAAACAGAGAATAGAAACATTTAAATAGCAGGCCATAAATGCATAAGTACCTGGTCATACGTGATAATGGGTATCTGGATGCACACATCCCGGGAATACACTGCTCTGTCTCATCATACCCTGCGGATAATTCACACACATCTAAGAATAAATCGCACTCCACAACTCATTTCAAACTGTTTCGCTCATTAGTACATGGAGCAAAGTTGGCGCCGTGCCACCTGACCTGGTGTTAAGTTAACAGCCTGTCTAGCCTGTTCTAAGCACTGAATTCCTCACAACCTTGGTGTCATGGCTCACATCTTCCCCGTAAGAGTAGCTGCTGCAGGGAAGCCCTGTAAATATTTCCCCTGGGGGTTCTACCCATTAGGATAAATAGGCACAGTAAAACACGCGCCTAAAAACACAAAGGTGTGCATTTCCCCAAGGAAATCATGCTTTAGAGATCCGGTGGCATTTGCAGGAAAAACTGATATCCATAATCCTGGCTGTGGTTTAGTGTTGCAGCAAGCCGTACATGGGCTTTGTGCTACAATTTGCTGCCTTGTTAATGAGACCTCATTTGCCTTTCATCTGAGTCAAATGAGGAGCGTATCTGTGGGATTAGCCAGGGGAGAACTGTGGTTACAGCTGAGGTTTATAATAAGGGATATTCTTTCATTTCACTGACTGAATCTTAATCTTATAGCTTAACACCAGGTGTATCTCTTACTTGCATCTTATTCTCACAGAAGCTGTGATTACTCATATTTTGAAAGCATAATACCATGACAAAATATTCAAACCGGGGAAAGCGGAGATGCGTGTTTGTCAATATAGCATGTGGCGTAACAATTTCACAGTTTCACAGGAGAAGCAGCACTTCATGCAGCAACGCTTGTCATTCATCTTAATGAGCAGTCCACCTTAAAACAGAAAGGGTTAAAGCCACTACAGGTGTTAAAGGAGATAACAGCCAACACAGAGAATTGATAGTTAAAACAAACAATACTGTGCTGATTTTGCGACAATCAAAATTCTTTTCTCATTTGTTTACTGTTAACTATTATTGTGTATTGTTAAAATGGCTCTCACGTCTCAGCCACACAGCACAAATCTCAAACACCGATAAAGAAAATAATTTTAGGTAAGCGGGGCATTTAAACTTTACACTTGGATCTAGGACTGAACATAACAATATTTGTCAATTAAATTAAATTCAGTTCAATTCAATTTTATTTATATAGCACTATATCATAACAGAGTTATCTCATAGCACTTGTTAATATAGAGCAAGTTTAAACCAACTCTATATGTATAGACCCAACATGTCCACCATGAGCAGCGCTAGGCAACAGTGGCAAGGAAGAACTGCCTTTTAACAGGCAGAAACCTCAAGCAGAACCAGGCTCTGGGTGGGCGGTCATCTGCCTCGACCGGTTGGGGGGTTACTCTTTGAAAAGAGTGCAACTTTTGAATCTCAGGAGCCATCCGGAACTGCAAACAAGATAAATTATAACATCTTCACCATTTTAAACCATGAAGGTATTATATTTGTAAAGCGATTTTAAAGTTTGCGACGTCATCCCAATGTCTTATGCACATTTATCATTCAAGTGAATAGGCACCTTCCTTGGGTCTGGTATCCAGTCAGCAAAGATACTCCAAATCAAATTGTTACATTCTGAGTTTGGATCTGCTCTTGGTCTTCTTCCTTCGTTGCCTTTAAAATTTCTCCTCACACTGAACTGGCTAATGCAACATAAATGCATTAATATAATCTTTAAATGGGCACTTCCCTCCCAAATGATATTATGTAATTCAATCTAAAAATTCTAAGTATAAACTGACATGCAATATGAAATTATACAAATTTGGAGAGTGACAGAACCATGCTAAAGTGGCTTGTTTAGTGATATAGTCTCCATTTCTTTCGTTGGTCTAATATGCGAGATAAGAAAGCAATCAGTGCTGTCATTTCTGGAATATAGTACTTAATGTGTACAAGGGACTAACTGTAATAGCCTTCACATAATGGAAATGCTGCGGGATAAATGTCTTTCAGACTACAGTACTAATAAGCTGAAGGCCATAAAATTTTGAATTTTCTCAGTGGTTCCATTTGTTTAATTTTATTTATAGGACACTTTAGATGGGTGCACATCCAGGCACTCATCTCACGCCTGGGCAACTAGAAGACCATCCTCAGAAGAGACCTGTGTGTGATTGGGGCCCTAGGATAGCAGCCTGTTTGCCCATTTGGTAATCCAGCCCTGATCATGTTTATGAACCAGTTAATTATTCCTTCTCCATCTCAGTGTCAGAGTCTCTGTTGTATATTAGTGCTCTCACATGGAGGTTTTCAGCCTGTGATGCACAGTTTCTGTAAGTCTACAGTCTCGGTCTGAATTTGTAACATTACAAGAACAATGTTGCAGTGTGAGCACATACAGTAAATACTATTATCAGGTACAGGAGTGTGGGTAACCCAAATCCAGAGACAAAACACATGGTACATCAGCCAGGAGTCAGGCAGAGAGACGGGAACTGACAATAGGCGAAAGAGTTCCAGCAGTGGAACGTACAAGAAAACATCCAGCGTAACATCAGGGGAGCAAACCAAAATGAACCGATGAGGAGCAAAGGAACGGGGCAGGTATAAATGGACAGGACACAAACGAGGGAGCAAGAAATAGGTCAAACATTAGGAACAGGTTCTACCAATCAAGGATACAAAAGGGCCGAAAAGGACTGAACAGACAGGAAGGACTTCAAAATTAGACAGGAAACACAGATCCACGGGATGTGACAGCTAATAATTCCCACATGTTCTGGTCTTGTGAAAAGATCACTATATTTTGGGAGAATATATCCTTAACCCTTAGAGACATTTTATGAAATTCCTAAGGGCCGTAAAATATTGTATCTCGTTTTGATAACAGAAGAAGTTGTGCTAAGAAATGACCTGTATCTCTGTTCGACTGGTTGCCTGCAAAACTAGTATAAAATGGAACTTCTAGTAGAGCATATGCAGTGTGTGTGTGTGTGTGTGTGTGTGTGTGTGTGTGTGTGTGTGTGATGGAAATAAGGGGAGGACCATCCCCAGAAAATGGGAGAAATACATCACCTTCACTGCAGGCAAAGGGGACAATGCATCTGGATATCTCCAAGGACATGCTTGCTCAATGTTTTTCCTCATTCTCTTTCTTTTGTACAATACACCAAAATGATTATAAATTTTAAAAAACGACTAAAAAATGAACACATGTACACGGATATTGCTCTGATTTGGTAAAACTTTACTATTTTATGCACAGGCGTAAATAACAAACATGTCAGTCAACTAATTTAACGATGAAATGTGAGTCTTATTTTCCTGCCTACAGAAATGCCTCTACCACAGGTTATATTTACAACATTTGATTTTAATAAGATTCAGCTCTTGAGCCTTCAAGCACTGTTGCATTTACGTTGAACACGTTGGTGTTGTCAATTTGTGAGTTTAGGAGAGGCTATACTCTTTTCCTTGCTATTACAGGACAGTCTCCCATGCACACAAAGAGGAGGAAGTAGCCTAGAGATTTATTTTTTGGAGCTTTGGGAGCCGTCTACAGTATCATAAAAAGGAACGTGAACAAAATGCCGCTCTCCAGCTGTGTCAGACAACTGTAACACAGATTAAGATAGACTTGAAGCAATGTGTTTTCAGCTTCAATTTATTAAAAACTGCCTCCTGGAAGCACATTTTCTGAAAATAAACCTAGCCTCCTGAAATAAGCTTGTGTTTACTGATAACGTTTGTGGAACAGCCTTCCGGTCGCGGGTTTATCACTTTCACTTGGCAAGCCAGTTTTTCCCACCTTTACATTATCCCGGCTAACAGCACACTCGGCTACGACTATTCCCCTGTAGTCACTCGTGAAAATGACTTGACCTTCTCAAGCAATGTTCTTGCTTGTTCATGAATTCGCAAAGAAGTGGGCAAATGTAGTGATAGACTCTGACAGTGGCACAGACCACCTTAGAAAAATAACAAGGATGTAGGTTGTTGAAGAAAACCATGAAGAAACAACTAACTTCTGTTAGTTCTGGCAAGCAGTGCTGTGGAACAAAAGCATACATTTTAAACTCTAACATTGAGACTTATTAATATAAACATCTTGCACTCTGTGTGTGTGTGTGTGTGTGTGTGTGTGTGTGTGTGTGTGTGTGTGTGTGTGTGTGTCTGTGTGTGTGTGTCCGATGGCTTGACTCTCATGTTTTACATTGTGTTCCAACCAGCGAGCAACTTACAGACAATTACAAGAAGCAACCACCAACGGCGTAACATATTCTTTAACAGTGTGCTATGGAACAGCAAAAAAGTAACATTCAACCTATGAAAAGGGACAGATTTTGACTTGATATTAGCAACATCTCAAAGGCAAAAATACAGTGAATGCAATTAGCTGCAGAACTGCTATGCAAAACAAGGATTTCAGATAACAGAGACAGAAGTTACTGTTTGATAACGAAGTAATGGAGTGAACCTGAGAAGTAATTGATTATATATTGAGAGATGGGGATGCTGTTCATGCAAATATATACACATGCTTATACATGCATGCATAGCTCTTAGAACATATAAAACATTAAATAGTTCCTTATTTGGTATTATCCCACTAAGGGACTAATAAAGGAGTATCTTATCATATAATAATGCTTAATGGTCATTTCCATATTTAGTCAATGCATTTATATTATATTCATATTTACTCAATACATTTTTACATATATGTGAAGGAACAAAAATTGGTTGATTTTGACAAAAATTGTGTTTTATTTTTTGCATAAACAGCAGTGCGGTCTACTGGACCCCAAACAATGAGGATGTAAAGCCAGCTCAACAAAATGGTTACGTTCGGGATGAATTAATCAAGCAGATGGGAATATTTGAAGCATGAACCATCACAGTTACGTCCTGGTTTACCTAACAATGTTTACTATTATTTAGGAAACATGCTACATGCAGGCAGGCTGTGGCTCAGGAAGTAAAGCGGGTCGTCCCGTGATCGCAGGGCTGGCGATTCAATCTTTCGACTTTATCTTTTATCCTCATCTCATCCTCATCTAACCTGTTTCTGCTTACATGGACTGTGGTCTTTCCTCTCCTAAATGAACCGACATTATGTAGAAACAATTATCCTTCAGCAGCCTGCAGGAAGACTGTCAACCATCAAAACCGGCCCTTCACGTGGTTCCAATTCCTACAGAGAGTCATTGAAGCCATCCAATTATTCCAGTAATGAAATCAATTCAGCCATTAAGATAGAAGGAGCAGGTGGCCGCCATCACACCGAGCTGAAAACCCCTTCTTGAAATTAATGAGCCAGAGAAGGAGGCTTGGTCTCTGGGTGTAGGTTCAAGGCAGTTTTGCGTATTTGTTAAACTGTCGCATAATATCTGTGGATGGCTCCATGACCTAATATCATGGAGTGTACAAGTACTGGATCTGAAAGCCTGGATCTGAAAGCCTGGATCTGAAAGCCAGAAATTTCCACTCAGTAATCACTGGTATTGGTCAAGAGCTTTTTGGCAACCATCAGATGTATTATTTAGAGTGTTCCATAATGAAACACATCCAAACATGCACTTGCCGCTTTGCGTGACACAGTCGCACACTGTACACGTTCTTCTCTATTTAAAGGCAAAGTGAGACTCACAAGTACCTTTCGCCTCATCAGCATCTCCACAGCAGCACGCTTATCGACACCGCAGAGCCCTGAATCACCCGTGTGTGACCAGCTGCGACCGTGACGGACCGCCGGGGCCAGGGTAGAGATGCGGAGCACAATGAACCCCCCGAGTGGATAATCATCGGGGTGTGAACGCCGGTGGAGCCGCACCAGCTGTGACTGTGGTCCCTGAAGAGAGCGAGGGGCCGTCTCTTTCAGGTCTGTGACCTTAGCGCTGTCAGTGCCAGAGCCTGGTTTGTCAAGCTCCGTGGAACGCACGTTGACAAATGTTTAAAGATACAGCACACACACACACACGGGCGAAAAGACATTCACTGACTACCTTCTACCACACGCCACGTGGGACTAAAACCCTCTGTACCTCTGGTTGTGCGGACAGCTGCTGTTAGCAGCTTTAAGTGACAACTTAAAAGTGAACAAATGTGGACTTCTAAGAGTCAGCAGTTGTCTAAACCTCAGTTAGGATTGTTAGTTGTATTTAGATTGTCATATTCTGCTATTTTTCAACGATTCCAGTGAAACGTTTGGCATAATATTTGTTTTGAATTATAAGATGAAATTCCATGGGTTTTTTCTTTAGAAATTAACTAGTGTGTATTTAGCATTGTGATTTATTTTGTTAGAAATTATCTCTGCTTCTGAAATATTTTTCCTACCTGATTATATACAGATGGGTGATGGTAAACAATATTAATCGTTTGGTTTGTTTGTTTGGCTGTGTGAATGCAGCACTAAAGATGGGGGGGGGGGGGAACACTATGACTACTTGCTTGAGAAGTGAAGATGTAACACCCTATACATCCTATAGAG
Source organism: Gadopsis marmoratus (assembly GCA_036023855.1). NCBI lineage: Eukaryota > Metazoa > Chordata > Actinopteri > Centrarchiformes > Percichthyidae > Gadopsis > Gadopsis marmoratus. The sequence goes on along the minus strand of JAVQJF010078342.1, from coordinate 10,121 downwards.
ATGAATGGAAACTTGGAGGTTCAATGGTACAAACTCAGAGATGTGGAAGAAAAGGGGAGGTTGTCGGATGAGTCATCTCCCACCATACTTTTCGACAAGTCGAGTGAGTGCATGTGTGACGCACCCCAAAAGAAGGGTACAGGCCTGAACTTGACCCTCACAGTGAGGGTGGGGTATTTTACTGGCATAGATTGGGTAAGATCACGGCAATGATGGGCGTGAGGGCTCGATGAGTATGAAAACAATGTGAGTCATGGGTCTTGGCCCTCACAGTCACCACATCTCTCCCCTCAACCATTATCAAAACACCAACTGATATTTTGGAAGAACTGCTTTTATCTCTCCAGTACTGAGGGATATCTATGACAAGCAGCACTGAAGATGTTTAGATAGCTTGTGGTGGCCGGACACCTTATATTGGTTTTTCCTTTAATTTAATAATAATAATTTCTAACCTGTTTTAGTGAAGACCGGGCGGAAACTGGCTCATTTTTAAAACAATGATGCAGACATCCACGTTCTCTTCCTGATTGGGTCCCGATTTGTCACGCCCCTATAACATGACCCTTTTCCCGGGAAAAAAACAAACGACATCAGCCCTGACTACCAGGGCTAACGCAACATGGATAACAAATTACAACACTTACTTTCAGTAACATTTCCACCTGGTCGTCAGTCCAAGCAGAGAAATCTCTGGTCTCACTTTTCTCTATTGCTGTTCTTTGTTTGGGGCGGCTGTGGCTCAGAAGGTAGCGTGGTAGCCATTAGGGTTGGTGGTTCAAAGTGTCCTTGGGCAAGACACTGAACCAATCAGTGATCAATCAAATGCTTTAAAGCCGTAGCCTCATATCGTCTCCTAACCTTTATCTAGGTCGTGTTTTTGTCTGAGAGTTGCTAGTTCACCTGGTGGACAAGTCTTACCGTTTCTCCTCCAGAGTACGTATTTTTGAGCTTTTTGTGAGAAAAATATATTCAGTGTTTGGCCTGCAGCTTTAAATCTGGTGATTTATAACTGCAGACTATCTACTGAAAACCACCTAACCTCTGGATTTGTGAAAGGTTTCTTTGCATATTGAAGTGCTAATCCCCGGCAGTTACAGACTTACCGTATGCTTAAGTACTAGCATGCATATGAACTGAGCTATCACAAAGCCACAGAAGATTTTAGTGCCAAGCCTTTTGTTACATATTTCTTTGCAATTATAGATCTGCAGATAACCCATAGATTCAGGATTAGTGAAAGGTTCATTTTCATACTATGATAAAGCTAATGTTGTTGTAAAAAGATTGTGCTTTTAGCAATACACTCTATATTATAAAAGAGTGAACCTTAAAGAATATACCAGTAAATCATAATCAATATGTGTGCAAGTAAATCAAAGTCAATATACTTAGCATGTATCAACAATATTACATTTTAAATGTGAGGCCTGCATAGAGGGGAGAGCGAGCATGGCCAGTGTACAGATTCGCTGCTCGGTGTGTGTGTCATGGGAAAGAAGGGAGAGCAGAACTACTGTCTATCATTAAAAAGGTTGGTGGTGATTTCAGCTCCCCACTGTCTTCAGCAGGGCAATGAATGCCCATAACAGCCGGGCATCAGCGTTGGTTGGAAATCCCAAACATACGTGAGCTAGGGAAGAATGAGCCATCTCAGCATTACACCTACACCCACATATACAACATCCTTCAAAGCAGCATATACTCACTCACACATGCACTCACACAACATTCATAGACCTATCAAGACACTTGCGTCTCTAAACATACACACACATGGGGACACGTGTACGCAAAGCAGCCTGTACATCTCAGGAGAGGCCGTGTGTGTATGCTGAGATGTGACTAGGCTCAAGGAACAACGGTCATGCCCGACCCCCGCGTGTCAATATGATTTAACTGACTGCCTGATCTTAGGAAGAGAGGAGGCCCTTTGACGGCCTCAGTGCAGAATGATGAAACATAAGTTTGATAGTTTGAGCAAAACCAAGGATTGCCAGTATATGGGTATTTACTGTCTCCTAAAGGCACACACACACCCCCTAAGTGGTAACACATGCACCAATTTTGCCTATTTAAGATCTTGTACTCACACTGTGTTTTTAGCTCTGGTCCCAGGCTCCGTTTATCTCTGTGCTGCAGCATAAACGCTTCTCCAGTGATTCCTTCAAACTTTGGTGAGACTCCAATAGAAAAGCAACTGAGAAAAAGATAAAGTGTTGGGAGAGGTTATCCAGACTTTGAGATGGCCCAGTCCAGGTCATCTTTTATCCAGCAATCTCCTAATGATTACTTTATGTGCTGCGGTGGAAATCTGAAATTTAAACACATAGCGCTTGATATTACCAAAGAAGTTTGTTTACATTTGTGCAGAAGCAGACCACTGTCTACACACCACAACGTGGCATGCAGTGACGGCTGGTGGTGACATTGGGTGGGGGGGCTGACAAATGCATTATACCCATTAATAGTTTGCACTGCAGCAACAGCAGCATCATATCAGATACCAAGTTACAGCAAGAATGATGTTAGACTCCATAATAATCAGAATGCTCCATTGTGGAGCCAACAATGTCAGAAAAGGGTCCAGCTAGAGATGAACTACAACACATGTTCCAGCTGTAACGACTGTCCAGAGACACTGCAACTGTTTTTAGTTTCTAAATCTAAAAAAGACAACTGATCAACGAGGTTCTGAAACTCGCCTCGCTGCAGTGAAGTCGTAGGTTTGTCGGACCCCCGCAGGGCTCGTTCGTCCCACAACATTCAGTCCACAATCCATGACAGTGAAGCCTGTTTGTCTTCAGCAGCTCGTTGTGTCTCTGCACAGCGATGCGGTGGCCTCATGTTAACTTTACCCAACATTGATACAGCAGCTTTACTGAACGCTTCAACTTAAGATTTAGTCTTTTTGTGTTCTGTCAACATGGTTTGGACGCTGCGCCCCCTGTCTGTTCACTCTGTCACAGCACTGCAGCACCGCGCCGGCTGTCATTGCTCCAAAGTCAGTGTCTCTGGCCTGAATGAATTTAGCCCAAATGTTCAGCAAATCAAGGGGGCGTGCCACGACACCTGTCACTCACTTAACACGAATATGATTGGAAGCTGATGCTGCTGAGTTTGGGCTGAAAAAATAAGCCCATTTAAATGTATCCTGCATTTTTCTTGTGACTATTTGGTTCTGTTGCTCCTCTAGGTCCCACCAAAATTGAAGACGATCTGTTTTAAGGTTTATTACAATTATTTTATCATATTTATTGTAAAGGACAGGGAGGGCTGAGCCCTGTTAGCCCACTGATACCAGCCGTCCCTGCCTGGAGGTGACTTGAACTTTCTGTGATGACTTGACATCCACTCTGAGATATCTGCCAGGTAAAGGGATGCGTGCTCCCACCTGAGTGTCAGATGATGAGGATAGCCGAGTGTTTTCCGCATAGTAGTGGAAGTTGAAGTTGTGTGAGATCATGGCAGCACAAAGTATCCTTGTGTAGAGGGTGGAGGAGAGGGCCCAGGACGGAACTCCTTTTGACAGGCTGTGTGGTTCAGACACGTATGCTTTCCATATCAGCTGGTAGGAGCTGAGAGAGTGCAGAGCCTGAGACACCCCATCCTTAAGGGTGGAGAGGAGGAGCTGGGGTTTCACAGTGTGGAACACAGCACACAGGAGAGCTTCTGTCCCTGCAAATAGGGACGACTGAGTTGAGGGACTGGCCTTGAATCCAGACTATGTCTAGGAGGTTGTTCTGGACAGTTGTGTCTTAGACATAGATGCCTGATTTGCAGAGGATGTATTGTTTCAAATACATCTGCTGAAGGCTGTGTTTACACCCATTCAATCACTTAGTTGGAGGTTTCAATTCCTTTGGCAGTGGGTGTTCTTTGGATAAGTCAAACAGTCCATTAATACTTTTACCATTATTTTGTCTTTATACTCACAGTATTACCTACAAAGCTGACTCCAGTTCCTGTTTAGTATTTTTACACTATCAAGGATTAATTATATACTGATTCAACTGAACTCATTGGCTAATTTGTGTCATGCATTATATTGCTTGTGAGCACTGAGATATGGATGACTACTCATTCTATTATTCTCTTCCAAGTAGTAAAAAGCACACAAACGTGTGTTGTCCCTTTGAAGATGTAAAATGACACATCCTTTTAAAGAGTGTAGTTTTTCCTATCCTCAGTAAATGTAGAGTGAAGTGCTATGAGAACTCTGTTATGATATAGCGCTATATAAATAAAACTGAATTGAATTGAACCCTTGTGGCTCTCAATGGCCCCTGAGGTTTTGACCTCTCATTACATGTGGACCCCCGTTAGTGACACTCTGCTTTACTTGCTGCTAGTAACACAATGTTACATTCTTTATCTCACTATGCACACACACACACACACACACACACACACGCACAGACAGACAGACACACACGCAGACGCACACAGACAGATAGACAGACAAACAGACACACACACACAGGGAGCTGCTGTCAGTCACACCCTAACCCTAACCCTCCCGTCACTCCTGGACATTTACACCACCCGCCTCACACGAAAAGCACTCAGCATTGTGGGTGACCTCTTCCCATCCCTCCAACTGCCTCTTCAACCTCCTGCCTTCAGGGAGAAAGTTGCGCAGCCTCAGGTCGAACTCTACCAGACTAAAAAACAGCTTCTTCCATCAGGCTGTCAGGATGCTGAACTCACTCCCAACTCTCCCCGCTGCCCCGATTGGTCCTGGGTTCTAATCACACACGTGGAAAGAATTAAAGTGCCTTTTCTTTTTTATATATATGCCCATGTGAATGTGTACAGATGTGTATGTAGAGGTATATACTGTACATACTGTATATATATATACAGTATGTACAGTATATACACTATTTAGATATTGTTTATATATTTTTATTTTTATCTCGCGGGATTGCGTTAAACGGCATTTCGATCTCCCTGTCTGTATCTCACACACAGATGATTGACAATAATGTTGACTTTGACTGATCTATCTCCAACACTATGGGCTGTTGAGACCTCCACCCATGTGAGGATAGACGGGGGTGTGACATCAGGTCAGGTGTTATGGGTCAAGGGTCAAAAAATCTTTATTGTCCCCGAGGGGCAAATTGGGCTACAGCCATAAAATGTGGCACAAAAACAACATCAACAGAAGAGACAAGACAAGAGGTAGACAGAAGTACAGTTGGCAGCAGCCAGTCACAGCTTATTCAGCAGGCTCAAGACAGCGGGAACAAAAGAATTCTTGTGCCCGTTTGTCGAGCACCTTGGCAGATAGTATCTACGTCCTGATGGGAGTAACAGGAACTCCTCATGCAGCGGATGGCAAGGGTCGGCAATCATTTCTTGAGCCTTACTCATACACCTGACCTTATGTAGGTGCTGCACACCTTCACAACTGCCTGCAGTCTATTTCACATCTATGATGTGGCGCCCCAAGTGTTGACTCCGACACATATTAGTGTACAACACAAACAGGAGAGGGGAGAGGACGCACTATGGAAATGCAAGTAGGCGGGAAGAAAGGAAGAAACAGGGATGGAGGATGAGAGGAAGATGGGACAGGAGGGAGGAAAAAGAAAAGACAAAAGCCAGGAAGAAAGAGGGAGAGAGAAAAGAGAGAATGGAAAGGGGAGAAGAAGGAAGAATGGAACAAAGGGAATGAAGGAAAGAGGGACAAAAGAAGGGAATGTTTGTGATTTGTCATTCCATAACTTGCAAAGCAGATTGATTTTTCTTGAGATTTTACAGTCTGTCCATTGTATTATGTTGTGATGACTCCAATCAAAGTTGAATATTACAGACCTACAGCAAATGCACACAATCTGATGTGTGCAATCACACCAAACACCAGCAGGGGGGTGTACACTTTGTGTTTGCTGTTTAAAGAGTGTTAATTAAAGACTAACTGCTCCCTCTGTTTCTTTTTCAGAGCTGCCATTAATGCCTTTGCTGCTCTGCTGTGTACAAGTAAGTTTATCATGACCTTCATCATTCACACAGCTGATGGTTTACATCAGCCTGGCTGCTCATCATCATCACTACACGCTGACAATGCTTGTGTTTCTTGTTTAATGATGTATTTCTCTTAATCCATGGATAACTGGTCGTGATGTGATACATGTCATTGAGACAGCAAGCTGTACCTGGTGCAGCTGGAGTGGGCATGAACAGGAAAAACATAGTGACATAAACTGCTGTCATTAACAGTAGCTGTGTACAGGTTGTAGAAAGCAGCAATAAAGCAGAATAAGGATTTAAACCCAGGCCAGCAGCTACTGCTTACATGGTAAATTCAGCATAATGTCATTTCCATAGCACCATTAGAAACAGAGCCTTATTTCTAATTTCCTCCAGACGCTGGTTAATGCAAGCACATTGTAACGTGCCGGGGCTTAGCGGTATGACACACTGGACACCAGACGTCGTAGCAGGTCAGTTTAACACGAAATGTGCTTTTATTGCCAAAACCGAAAACAAAGAAATCAACTTAAAGAAGTGCCAGAAAGCACTATCCCTTCCTTCTTCCGCGACCGGGACGGGTAGGGGTCTGTGTTTCTCAATGTTCTCCGATTGCTTGGTCTGGTCTTTCTTTCTGCCCCGGTCTCTCCTCTTCCTTCTCCTTTTAAGCAGTTCCTCTTCAGTGCTTGAGGCTCACTTTTCCCGTTATGTGCTGTGAATCATACAACTCCCAGTGCCTCTCCACTTCCAGGCTCAACTTCTCTCCCTCTGTTTAGACCAACTGACAGGAAAATCAAAAGATGATTATATCATTTATCAGAATCAAATCATTTATATCATATACATATAATACATAATTTATTTAAACAACTGGATTCGCTCGCTGCAGAGCACGAGCCGCATGATGTCTGAACAACCCAATTGGTTAATATGGGCACCGAAAAGAAGTGAGCAGTGCCTCGCGGCGCTTCCACCTAAACCACTTGGCAGCACAGTCTGCATCAGTTGGCATTTGCAAAGTCAGCTAACATATATTTTCACTGCAGATCACACTCTCGGGTTGAGGAATAGTATTTACATCTCCAGACAGTCCAAAACAAACTGAGGACATTTTCATACGGTCTGTTTTTTCTTGAGTAGCAGAGCTGCTGAGAGGAAAACAGTTTAGAGGCTGTAAAAATGGCACTTTCCATTTGTAAACTTCACTGTAATGTTCCGCTGTGTGTTGTTGCAGAGAGTGGGTTTCCTTTTGATTTACGTTCTGCTGATGGCAGCTCTTCTCTTAAATGCAAGGGAGGACAGACCAGATGTGCATGGTACAGGCTCGGTAAACCATACAAACCTGCTGGCCATACGCCCGCCCCACAGCAAGGTGGAAGCCAATGTCGTGGCAGAAATGTTGGGGTGGAATCTGCGCATGGTGCCAAGTTGTTTTCTGTCCCTGTTCATTGCTTCTTCGACCCCCATATTCTCCATTTGTCCATCATGTGCATGATCAGGTCTTTGTTAATACTTTTGCTGCCTGTTGCCTGAATAATCAGTGGTTTTTCAGGTAGTTTTGGGAAGAATGCCGTCCTCTGAGACCCCACCTCCTCGTATCTGGCAGGGAGTAAGGATAGTCCTGCTGGATAGTAATGCTAATGATTGGCAGCAGTGGAAAAAAAAAAGCTGATTTCAGTTCTTTGAAGCTGTGGTGGGAGGTTAGTAATGCACAAATGTTTGTTTTTTGCCAGCAGTACACCTCCCATTCCACTGCTAAGATCAAGGCAGCAGTTCAGGAGCTAGAAGCCAACATTAGGACTATTGAAGAGGGGTTAGATAAAGACTCGGATCCCATTACGGGTCATCAGCTGCAGAAGAAGAGATTGGAGTTGAGCCCCCTTCACTCTCTCCTGGAGCTCCTGAGCTGAGCTCTTACCAGTTCTCACTTCCTCCAACAAAAGTATTTGGATGTACCTTGTGTTTGGTCTCACCACTGACTTTTATGAGCAGTTCTGGAAATACCCTTGGACCTGAATTACTTGGTGTTTTGTTGGAGTGTTTCAGAACAGGATTCTTTGATTTGAATTTGATCTCTTCCTCCATCCTCTCAGTGGAAGATCTCTTCCTGTGCCCTCTTTCACTGTTGCCCAAGAAAGGACACTTGGCTTTACTTAAGGACTGGATGCTACTTGCCCTCCTCTGTACAGACTTTAAGGCTTGCTGCTGCTTTCCAGAGCCTTATCAAACAGACTTAAGAACAACCTGGAGATATTTTTACATAGAGATCAAACCTATTGTGTGCCTGACAACATTTCCCTTATCTGAGATGTTATTGTGTGTAGATCTTATAATTTTACATTTGGTATTGACCAAGAGAAACCTTTTGACAGGATGGATCACTCTTTTTTGTTTTCTGCACTAAGGGCTTTTGGTATTGGTGATGGTTTTCTGGCTGTGGTTGGTTTATTATACAGTGGTGCTCAACATATTGTGAAGATGAGGGCAGAGCTGAGCCTGTGCAGCGAGGCATAAGACAGAGTTGTCTTATCTCAGGTCAACTAGCTTCGCTATTGAGCCCTTGCTGTGCAGGTTGAGAGATCAGCTCAGTAGTCTACCTACTTGGGTCCTTCGCTCTTGATCGTTCTGCTTATGCAGATGATATTCATTTTCTTGTCTCCAGCCAGGGGGATGTTCAATGTCTGCCTTGCCCCTGTATGAAAAGGCCTCATCTGAATGGGTGAACTGGGCAAAGAGTGAATCCTTGTTGGTGGGCCAGTGTTCTGAAAGGCAGAAGAAAGAAGAGTTCTGATGGCCAATAACTTCATCACCTCGACTCTTTGGCACAGACTCATTGCTCTGATGCCACCAGAAGACCTGATAGCGGACATTTATTGAGCCATCCTGAGCTTTTTTTGGCCAGCACTAGGTCCGGGCAGCAGCCCTCTACCTGCTTGTAGTTGAAGGGAGGCAGGGACTGATGAATATTGAGTCCAAAATGGCCTAATTTAGACTCCGGACTGCACAATACTGCTGTACAACTGAGGCCCAAGCTTGTTCAATACAGCTCGACTGCTTCTGAGCATAGCTGCATGATTGCGCTGTGATAAACAGCTTTTTTCAATTACAACCAGAGGATGTGGCCTTTACTGGACCGACACCTTGTTACAGATCTGTACTGCAGGCACGTCAAGTCTTTAAGATTACACAAGTTTCAGGCTAAGTCTGTCAGGAGCGGGTGTGGGTGGAGGAGGAACGGAGGGACTCAGACGCAGATAGACGGTAGGCAAACTGTTCTTTAATGAAACCATAACTCAAGGTGAACTTACAAAAGCGGTAAGTTAGGCAGGGAGCAAAGGAAACGATGACCAGAGACATGGAGACAGCGTAAACATAGACTAATTAATGTACATAGACTCAGGAAACATAGACGATGACGCCACGAGGAAACAGAGAACTGAACACACTTAAATACACAGGACACTAACGAGGGGATGGACCACAGGTGAACACAAGGGAGCAGGTGGAACCACTTAATCATCAGGGAGACACGAGGGAGGCAGAGACAGGACACTAACGCAGACACAGGAACTTAAATCCACAGAACCACGAGACAGACACGGAGAACTAAAGCCGTAAACACACGACAGGGAAAAGCACACAGACAGGGGACGTGACAAAATGTCTTATCAGGGAAACAGGTTTCTGTGTTTGGTTGACAGGTGATCTGGCATCTCCCTGTAACGGTTCAATAAAGGGACTTTGAAAGCCAAACCTCTTCTGTTCTAACTCCTCTCCTTTACTCTTCTTCGTTCTTCACTGGCTACATGTTACTGTAACTGGAAACATGACTAGTTATGGGACTTGTGTGTTGTAATGCTTTAATCTTTCCTGCAGGGGTCACTTTTGCACTTTGTTTCAAGTCCTGTGTGTTATGTTCCATGTCAAGGTGTCTGTGTTTGTAGGTGTTGGTGTACTTGTTTGTTCCGAGGTCTCGAGTTTCAGGTCTTTAGTTCTGTTGTGTCGTGCCCCTGGTCTGTTCCTCTGTGTGTCCAGTGTTTCCCTCCCTGGTGTGGTTCCCTCCTTATTTGGTTATGCTTCCTGTCTCGTTAGTCTCCCTCTGTGTTGATTTCTTTCACCTGTTCCCTGTGTTCACCTGTGTC
>JAVQJF010078340.1:0-13504 GCA_036023855.1 Gadopsis marmoratus | reverse complement strand
CAAATTAATTCAAACCAATTTACAAAAAAACAATAACTTCGGCCTATAAACGGCTCAACTAAACAAAAGTAAATTACTGCTCAACTGAACAAACCAAACAAACACAAGGGAACATATATACGCTGGTTAATCAGTGTAGTGGACACACAGGGGGGGTTCACAAATCAATTAACACCAATTAACTTAAACATACTTAACACTCTGGCCAGCCTTTAACTTAAACAAACATTTACTAAATATAGCAAAATGAAATGAAAAGTGTTATTCCAAACAACCTATATTTACAAATAATCACTTAAACATTACCACTCTCGCCCTCGAGTTGCCAGGCAGTTGGTCCCGTCCTAATTGGCCCCTCCTACTTATCAAGCCTCCATTACCTGGAGCTCTGTTTGCTCCCCGGCGCCGGTAACACAAGAAAACATTAAACGACTCGATGTAACTTCTTGATAAACAGAACCCAGAGGTGAGTACTAACAACCAACTAATGCAATATAAAAACATGAAAATAAACCATGAGTATACTATGATCCAAGTGGGATGTGGTTATTATTTTAACTGTAAAATATGATAAATAAATGATCTAATGTGTCTGGGCATGGGGTTACCGTAGCTTATGGTCTGTGTGGCCGTGGATCACAATGTGCATCATTTAAATTACATCAATTCTGTTAGAATCAAATTTTATTTTATTTTATTCAAATCAAAATCATGACCCATAACCACCATCATAATGTAAATTCAGCATGTGAATCTTGACTGGAATTTACAGTAAATATCTGTGGGTTTCAAACAACGCTTGGTTGCATAGCACATGTTTGTTTTGAAGGACTTCCCAGTGAGATCATGGTACCGACATGGTAAAACTGTCCAGGAACTGATGGGAAAATCTTAACACGTTGTCACTTAAATCCTTTTATGCTGAAGCAGTAAAGGATGCTGTAAATTATGCTATTCGATTGGGCATGGATATATTAAACATCTGGTATATTCCAAGGCTGTGAATGTAATGAAATCTCATGATTCTTTTGGCTTTCCAGCATCAATATGATTTTTTTTGTGACGGTGTCATTGCAATTCCTTCTGAGGTTCAACGGAGGCTGAAATATAAATTCTTTTCTTTTTGGACCCCCAGGTGACCGATGTGAGTTTGACCGGCGGCAGGGCAGGTGTGTGCCAGGTGTGTGTCGTAATGGAGGGACGTGTCGGGAGCTTTCAGGTGGGGGTTTCCGCTGCGAGTGTCCTGCAGGAGGCTATGAGCGTCCGTACTGCACAGTCACCGCACGCTCCTTCCCACCCAAATCCTTCGTCATGTTCCGGGGCCTCAGACAGAGATTTCACTTGTCCATCTCATTAACGTGAGTAGATTGAGTAAATTGGAAGTTTTATCTTTTCTTGGCCTTGTATCGCTTTCCTTCTCCAAAAAGTCTACATTTGACAATTCAGATTTCATGTTTTCTTTAGATTTTTGCTTTTTTGCCTTCCTTCCTTCCTTCCAGCCTCTGTCTCTCAGACAGAGATCCATAACCACTCCTCTTTGATTCTCAGCTCTCTTCCTCTTACACTCTCTCTCCTCTTTGCTTGAATCTGTTTATTTCATCTCTGCCTCAGAGATCGATCCTATTATTCATGGCTTCCCTCTCTGCTGCCTCCACTTCGCACTTCTCCAGTAAGTGGAGGCAGCGGTTTCTCCTGTCTCTCCTCTTTCATCCGCCAATTTACTGATTTCAGTAACGTACCCTTTGCTTTCTCTCTTTCCACTCTCTCGTATCCTACATCTTATCACCCTGTATTCTCCTATTTCAGTCTTGCCTGTTTCAGGAAGCACTCCAACTTTTCAGAACTCTTTAATTCTCAAGGAATATAATCTCCCAGTTACCAGTCCAGACCAAAAATAGGATTTTTCAGGGTTAGTGCATTAATACAAGTTCAAATGCCTAATTTAGCTTTTCCTTTTAAAGAACACCATTGAAGTTGTGGATTTGTAAAATCTTGGTGCTTAGAACCAAAATGCTCGCATACCTTTTGCCAGGGCTTGTTAGTTTCTCAGGAAATTTGAACTGAAGTTAGTTATTTTTTTTAGTTTAGTTAGAATTTAAAATCTATTGACCTTCCTGTAAACTGTAGAGGCATGTAAGTGAGATCAGATTTACGTGCAGTCTTTTAAACTTTGCTTGGTGCAGTATGTAGCCACAGCCTCTAAGTTTGCTTTGTTTGGTTTTCAGTGTCATACCTTGGCATGATGTAAGAATATGTTACTGCAGAGGCCACTGATTGTCTCTTTACTTTAAGTCCTTTGTCTTGCATTCCTGCCAGTCGTTTCGCTGCTCCTTTGCCTCTTGACATACCGATTGGCCTCCTTTGGGAGATCTGAAGTGGTCCGTAACAGTGGTCAGGCAGGGTTATGGGATGGTTGCCATGGGTGATGTCGTCTAATGATAGTTGCTAAGCTGACGCTGCCCAGGGTTGTTGCTAGGCTTATGTGGCCACCATGGATTGGTTGCTATGAGACATTGCGGTCAAGGTATTCTTGGTAAATGACCTTCTGTGCATTGTTGTTACATACAGGCACTACATGTGATTTGTTTCATTGATTTGTGACCACCAGTTGGCCAGTGATGGTCAGGTCAAGGAACAAAGTGTGCTGTGACTGTTTCTTGAAGAGCAGCTCACTTTATGAGAATTTAAGAGGTTTTGTGGTAGAATTTCTCCACTTGAAGGCTCCTATGTAGTCAAATGTTGGCAGCAATGGTGGTAGTTCATCAAATCCCCGAACTGGTTGGGAGAATCTGGGTGAGGAAAGTGAGTAATGTTCTTTCCTTTCAGCAACAAAATAAAGGTGCCTTTGAGATAGTCAGGGTTGTTGTTGAACAGATACTATATGGTCTTTTTCAGCATTAGGCACATCTGGGAGCTTCAACCTTAATGTTGTTATTAAACTTAAAAACCTTAAAAAGTTGTCATTAGCTGCTGAGCTGAAAGAATTGGAGAAATAAACATTTAAAATGCACGTATGATATGGCGTGAGGTTTATTGCTTTCATGAGAAATAGCTACCGCTCACAGTCTCCGTTCACTCTGGCAAAGCTCTGGTTGCACTATTTTTACACATCAGACACATGTCTGATATGAAATAATCCTGGGTTTGTTTTAGACAATGGCAACATTCTCAGATAATATAGACTAGTTGTCGTGATGGAAATGGTGATAACATGCTTCTCCTAACAGCTGCATTGCAGTAATGCATCTATTGTTACAGCCACATTGATCTCTGGTGGACATTTAAGCCAAGTATGTAAAATGCAGATGCATGAGTAGAAATATAGGCCACTAGTTCATAAAACATCAAGCCAGACTTTTAGCTTAAAAACATTTCAAGACGAGACGAAAGCATTTTGGACATTTTTTGCAGTGGGAATCTTCTTGTGCCTTGTTGCCAGGCGATAAGATTTGTCATCTGTAGTATAAAAAACCCAGTGCTTTGATCAGGCTGTGTTACATGGCAGCCTTGCCCTCAGCACATCCCCCTGGCCTTGCTATGGAAAATAGACTATTGTATGACTCCGAGCAGCTGGAGGGACTGGAAGGCTGCAGCAATATGGTCTTTTAAGTGTGCTACACTTTGAATACCATTTGTTCCTCCATACTAAGCCTGTATGAGGAGGCTTGCAGGAGTGGGTTTTGTCATGTGAAATTGAAGTATTGTATGTCTCACTGTATCAGGGTCTAACGTCTTAACGCCAGAGAAAATGTATGTCTGTCATACAATATTGCTTGATTTATTTGTACTGTATATTTTCACGATGCGAAAATGTAAAAATATGCAGTAAAAATATAATAATACTCATCAATAAATGTATTATGGACAAGGGTTTCTGTGTGTGTGCATTTTCTAGTTTTGCCACCCTGGAGAACAGTGGTCTTCTCTTCTATAATGGACGCTTCAATGAGAAACATGACTTCATCGCTTTGGAGATCCAAGAAGGACAAGTGGTTCTCAAATACTCCACAGGTACTAAATCTGTATCTTTATACGTGATTGTGCTTGTGTGCTGTAGTATTTCTATTACTCGATCTCTGTTTAGGACCGAAGCTTCCCACGAGGTAAGACAGCTGTGGTATTGTTCTCAAAGGCTGTGTATCATTTCTTTATGGGACATCTTCAGGTGTAGGATTAGATTGTGGATTATATTAGGATACGGATTATAATTGGACTTGTATTGGGGAGGGTTTAAACAGCATGAGGGGTCAGACAAACAGTAAACGCCCGGCGAAGTCAAATTTGGTGCTGTGAGAGAATCCAACTATCGCTCCAAGTTGGGGACATCAGCAAACAACATACAATATATATACTTAAGCTGAAGAACTGTATATTCAGTTAAAGTGCCATCCTGTTGTACTGTTCCCCCTGCCTCTTCCCTATGCACAGGATCAGACATAATGCCTCCGAAATCATTAGCCTCTCTACACCTGACTTTGGCAGGAGCTTTGCCCCTTTTGCCGTAGCAGCTCCAAATAAAATACCTCACTTAATACGACATATAGATGTGCGCATGATAATACAGGAATAAAGGAAGGGGCAAGAATGAATGTTCATATGACCATATGTTCAGTGTATTTGTTTTGTGTATTGGTATGTCTTTCCTGTGAGACATGTGCAGATTGTGAAAGCAACTGTCTCTCCTGGGACAATAAAGACTATTAATTAAAGACTATTAATAAAGTCTATTCATTTATGAATTACTATTAATTACTTTAGGCGTCAAGGAGTGAATGCTGTCAGTCTAGGTCCTCACAAACATAATAATACCTACAGAAGTTGTGGTTATTTGTACAAATTGTATATATGTTTGGGACATGCACACATGTGAGGCTGGAAATAGTAGGATATGAAATAGAGACGATGGTAATAAAAGTTAATGTATACACTTTTTCCCCCAAAAGTAAACAAAGTGTTTTATATACAGTGGAATGTAAAAAACTAATTCACAAAATGTGAATTAAAGCTGTTGATTTGAATCAAAATCAATTTGATTAAGTACCTATTAATTATTATTATCATTGCCTCTGCTTATGTTTTGTCCCAAATGTCGTCCGTCTGCCTGCAGGTGAGTCGTCCACGCAGGTGAGCCCCTTCCTGCCTGGCGGTGTGAGTGATGGCAACTGGCATGCTGTTCACATCCACTACTACAACAAGGTGGGTTTACGCCTGGGTTTTTCTTTTTATGTGTTCCTTTTTGATCTTACTTTTGATCTTCCATTTTGTGTTTCTGATGTCTGTTTCTGATGAGCGATCCTTTGAGGTTTTACATTTTACTTTTCTTTTTTAAGGGGATTATTTGTACTCTACTTCTGATGCCTCAGCAGAATAGTTTATCTGCCTCCATGCCGACAAAGTGCTTTGAAGTGTTTGTGTGTATACTGTTATGTGGGCGTTTGCTTGTCACCATTTCATTCATGCATATTTGCCGCACATCTCCTTTTAATTTTCTTCATGTTCTTCCATTTCCCTCAGCCAGCTACACACTATGTGAGTATGAGTGTGTGTCAGGGTGCACATACGCTTACTTTTTTCTTTGATTCTTTCTCCTTCTTTTGTGTTGTCTATCTGCTTTCACTTCATTCATTTCTTACCCATATGCAGTGTCTGTTGTTTCTTGCCTTACTAACTCAGATTTCCCCCTTTTCTTTCTAACGTGATGTGCAGTAGCAGCGCAGATGCTGAACACAGTCTGATGTGTTGAAACTTATTTCCTGCTGCAGTGTATGAGTGCAGTGATAAAAACTCTAGATTTAGTAAATGCTGTTGTATTTCCTGCACGTTCTCTGGTGTCACGGTGTTGCTTTTTTGTTTCTTTGGCCTCTGTATTCAATCTTGTGTTTGGGTGTGTGTGTGTGTTCAGCCGAAGCGCAGCATGAGCGGCGAGGCCCAGGGTCCGTCAGATGAGAAGATTGCCGTGGTGAGCGTTGACGACTGTGATACAGCATTGTCGCTTCGCTTCGGTACCCAACTTGGAAACTACAGCTGCGCTGCGCAGGGCAAACAGACCAGCAGCAAGAAGTGAGTATATTTTTCTTTTAGCTCCCCACCTTTTTTTGCTGTATTGATTCCTGTGTTTTCTATTTGGTGACTTGAAGGCGCCACACATCTGAAAAATTGCCCCAACAATGACATGTCTCGAAAATGATAGCAATTCATCCTGTCGGAAAATAATATGAATACAGTTGTAGTAAGATCGCTGTTGCCCACATACCTTGGAAAGGCCAAACACCAAACATGACCTGCAGCATGGACGTCGATACTGGAATATACGTAGGCAAGAGTGAACCAGCCTGTAACCAACAACTAGTTACAACATCTTGAAACAACTACTTGCTCTATTGCATGTGAATGAAAGGCATGTACAAGTTCCTGGTGCAGTGGTCATACCATAAACCTGGGTTCATCAGCTGGTGACCCCCAGGCCACATCTGGCCCACCAAAGCTTCCCATCTGGCCTGCGAAATATAAATGAATTCAGAAGATGTGAGGAGGAAAAAAATGCTCTCCACTATTTAGGATTATTTTTTCTTTCTTTTGAAGCAACCCCAAAAATGAGATGGAAATGATTTTATTAGAAATGACATACCAACCCCAAATAGATGTGCGTTAACCAGATACAGACTGACAAACTTGTGATGGCGAGCTGACCAGACGTAATAGTGGTGTTCAAACAGCAGAAGAAGGCAGTAGTGACAGCAACATGGGGAAGAGGGAACACGAGAAGCTGGAGAAATACCAAGGGCTGAAAGAAGAGCTAGAGAAGATGTGGAGAGTGAAGGCAACAGTGGTAATCGGAACACTCGGGGCTGTGACCCCCAAACTGGGAATGTGGCTCCAACAGATTCCAGAAACAACATCCGAGATCTCTGTCCAGAAGAGTGCAGTCCTAGGAACAGCTAAGATACTGTGCAGGACCCTCAAGCTCCCGGGCCTCTGGTAGAGGACCCGAGCTTGAAGGAGGAGCAGACTGCCCGCAGGGGCGAATGGGGAATTTTATATTATATAGCCTCTGAAAATGGAGGGACTATGTGCAAAAACGGCTGTAATTCATTGTCATAAGTTGATGTGATACTTTTGTTAAACCCGTTGAATTAAAGCTGAAAGTCTACTCTTCAATCACATCTTGATTGCTTCGTTTCAAATCCATTGTGATGATGTACAGAGGCAAAAGTACAAACATTGTGCCACTGTCCAAATACTTATGGACCAGACTGCATATATAATTTGAAAATCTGGCTCCAACATTGTCTGCTTTGAAAGATTCTGGCCCTTGGACAAATGTAGTTGATGACCCCCGCTATTCACTGTATAGATGGACAACATGACAGCTCCCCAACAGTGAAGCAGAGCACATCAAGTACATTTTTTTCAGAAGATGGTTGCTGTCATTTTAGGTTGTATACTGACGTATAGTATGTTTAAGTAAAAAACAAAAGTTTATTTTTCTGATAAGTTTGGTTTTCATCAGTTATTTGAAGCTATAAAAAGGGGGTGAGATGTCATGATTGAACATGTGTGAATGAACTGTGGGTGTGCTCGCTTTTGGCTCGGGCAGGTGTAAAGGTAAACAGTGATTGACCCTGAGCTGTGGGGTGGGCTTTACACAGGATGTGCTAGCTTCTCTGCAAAGACAACTTTCATTAAACTTCATCTGTGATTGATCGAAGGCCTAACAGATATCCAAAGGCCGTTTTCCTTAAGTAGAAAACCGTTAAAGCTGGTCAGTGTGTGTAGCAGCTGCTGTTACATATAGTTGCTAGCTCACAGGCACATAAAGGTGAAGGTTGAGTGATTAGTGATAGCATTACTATATAGAGAAATACTGGCTTTGATTAGAAGCTGTGTCAGCCACTCACAATGCAAGGTTGGAACCAATCACAAACAATCTGTAGCACTAAACACATTGGTTTAGTGTCATTATGGACATTTAGACATTTAGAAATTACACTTATTGAAAATGTTTTGTATTGGTATGTTTTGTTATTTATTATATATTACTTTCTCTTGGGAGGGATGTTTCCCATCAACTCCTCATGTTGATCCCACGAAAAACCCTTTGCCATGTTGGTTTGTTTTCTGCCCCAGGTCCCCAGGATGACATGTAAAATGGCAGTTGCTTGCTTTTATGGAATAATAAAATGCACATTAACATGGGACAGAGATTTTGATCTGATCACATTTTAGCGTCCATGTTCACTGAATGGGCTATCCTCCTAACAACATATTTTAAATTCCCAGCTTCACAGATTCAGAATTTCACAATTCTGCATGGTTCAAACAGGCTTGTAAGCTCACCACTGTGTTATAATGAAAAGTAGGTGTAACACACAATTTAATGCAGGTTTAAGCTGTCTAATCTGTTAAACTACTGCTAAGCCCTTGAGTGAGACTATTGCCGTTTGAAAAGATTTTGGGGGAATGTCACATCAGGGCGATGAGGTGACTGCAGGAGAAATCTACGGGGACCTGGGAATTTAATAAGGCACGACTGTTTGATGCTCCTTCATGTCTGTCTGTATCTTTCTGCTCACTCTGCCTGGTGTTAATGTTCAGATTCTGTTCAGTCCTCCCTGCTTCTCTCTCTCTTTCTGTGACTCAGCCTCTCTCCCACTCAGCCTCTTATGTATAGCCGAAACATTCAAATTGACAGTTTGAAATCCGCTACGTTGCTTTTAAGTGTCTGTTCGGTTTGACTTTGTCAAAAGTTTAGTTGTCCATTCTATTTGTGTGTGTCTAGCTGAATGTGTGCATAACACACACACACACACACACACACACACATTCACTCGCCGGGTTGATGCCTGGCCGACTGTAAGCTGTAATCACGTTGGCTGTGTTCTGTCAGCGCTAAGTGAGGCTGAGAGAAGGGAAGACAGATCAAAGAGGAAGGCCAAAGATTAATGCTTCTACACTCTCTTCCTCCGCGCCTTCTCCGTTCCTCCATTAATAGCCCGCCCTCCACTTGCTCTGTCTTGACATCCCCTTCTATTGACGCTCCGTGTTGTGGTGTTCACTGTAACTCGCACTTAATCTCTCGTGTGTGTGTTCGACTCCGGCGCCTTTTGTCTCTTTGGGTTGCTTCAACTCATATTCCACTGGCGTTTCTAGGTTTGGCACGTGGCGAAAAACAAAGAAAATTCTCTTTAAATGACAACACGCCCGTTAGTGTGGCTTCGTTTGTTTCTCGCTCATGCATTCCCGTAACTGTTATTTGCTCTCCCCAACGTCGCCCTCCTCACATTACCCCTCTTTCTTCCCGCCGCCCGTCTTCCATCTGTCTTGTCATCCGCCTTTACACTCGCTCTCTCTTGATATTTGCTGTAACTCACACTTAATCTCTTGTTTGTTCATCTGGCTCCCTGGCTGTCTCTGCAACTCCCTTTGTCGTTGCTGTTTTTCGTCTCCTTTTTATGCCTGCGACTCTGCTACTTGTTGACATCTACTAACGTCTACTTCCTTTCATTGCTGGCTCCTGTGTCCTACCTCCCTCTGCCTTGTCATCCACCTTTACCTCTTCTCTCATGATATTTGCTGTAACTCATATTTAAGCTCCTGTTTGTTCATCTGTCTTGTCGGTCTGTCGCTTTCCAAAGTCATCTTTTCAATTTCTCTCTCCCTCTGCTGTTTCCGCTTTTACCCTCAACAACATCATCATCTTATTTCTCCTCAACATCCACTGTTGTTCTCTGATTCTCACTCCTTTTGACATTTACCTCTGATGACACATTTAATCTCTGGGCTTGTTTAATCCCTTTGCCGCTCACATACCCTCTTTACATGTTTTTCCCTTCCTTAGCCTCCCTTCCTTCATCCCTCTCCTCCATCCTTGAAGGATAATCCGCCACTCCTCCCTTATTCCCCTTTCCTCTACACCATTTACTTCTCTTCCTCTTTTTCTTCTCCTCTCTCAGGTCTCTGGACCTGACTGGTCCGTTGTTTCTGG
This sequence comes from Gadopsis marmoratus, assembly GCA_036023855.1. Lineage (NCBI taxonomy): Eukaryota > Metazoa > Chordata > Actinopteri > Centrarchiformes > Percichthyidae > Gadopsis > Gadopsis marmoratus. Next base: position 3,519 of record JAVQJF010078340.1, on the reverse strand, counting down.
GCGGAGTTCCCAACGTACCAGACAACTTCCCGTTTGGCACCAGGGAGTTTATCGGCTGTATGAAGGAGCTGCACATTGACAACAAGCCGCTAGACTTGGCTGGCTTTATCGCTAACAATGGAACGCTCCCCGGTCAGCGCTACTAACAATATTTTGTTTTTTTAAATAAACAGATTCAGATTATTGTAATTGTTGAAGCATCACTTGTGCGCTATAAAATAAATAAATATAGTTAATAGTAAAGGACATGAAATTATATTTTAACTGATGACTGGGCACTTATATTGCTTTTTACAACCATTATATGAAATTAAAAGATAAATTAATCTGTATAATATAATGTTACTGTATTTTCTACAGGCTGTTACTTACTACAATAGTGTAATTGTGTTTATTGTATGATTAAGGGAAATGACTGATTATTGATGATAGGTAAGGGTCAGCATCATATATCTTTTTTATTGTTATGCACCCATGAACTAATTTGATGTAATATTTCAAGTACTATTTAAAAAAAATTGCAATCAACCAAATTTGCATGCTTCTGTGAATACCATTTGAATGTTGAAATCCTGCTCCAGAGTGCAACTGGAGAAGTTGGTCTCTAAACATGCACGTTGGTAACTGAACATGTCTTTATAGAGCTGATAATGTGAGGTGTTTGCAGATGTATCAGCTCACACACATGGTGACACATCTTTGGAAACTCAATCGATGGTGCAACTGTCTCTCTTGCTTCTTACAGGCTGCAGCGCCAAGCTCCCCTTCTGTAAGTCCAACCCGTGTCAGAATGGAGGAACCTGCAGGGTCAGTTGGGAGACTTTCTCCTGCGACTGTCCTCTAGGGTACGGAGGGAAGGACTGCAGTCACGGTGAGAGGCTATATGACTTTTTTTTCATCCTAGGGTACTGCATGTTGCATTTTCGACCAATGGGAACGCATAACATTGTCATTTATTGTTCCATTTTGTTATAATTATCACTAAAAAGTGCGACCATGGCTGAGATAATTGGCAATTCCTGTCTCATTGCCAGTGGTGATGAGAGCGGTCATGTTTTTAGAATTGCAGTTAAATGACTCTGATCTTCTGTGGCCTTTATTTGTCAGCCGTGTTTATACTAATGGCTCATTAAGAATAATTAATAATTGACTTAAGTTAAAAAGCTCCAGGTAACACCGTTACACTTGTATAGTTCTTTGTTATTTACACATTTGTTGAATGGCTGCTGTTTTAATGGTCTGCTTCACTCTTTAATACTTCAGTAGTTCAGTGAGTTGATTCGAATGAATGATATCCCATTCATTCTGAATGTTAACTGGAATCTGCTGCACAACATACCGAGACTAATGGTATCATTCATCAACAGTTACTGCACATGGGAGCTAGTTGTTACAAGCAAGCATTTCCTGTATATAATTGGACCTAGACTAAACCTGAGCAATTCTCCACATGTAAGTGGACCGTCTATAGCCCAGGTGGACCCAAGATGACAGTTTTTCTCATTTATGTGTACTGACATGTGTTCATTGGGATTGTGGTTAACTCTTGGGGGAAATCATGTGGCAAAAGGTGCTTGTGTGAATGAAATTAAGTTGCGGTTTTGTGATCTCTGAGAAAAATGTTCACAAGTTATGAGACTTATTTTGTGCTTGTGTGTCTGTGAGTACAACACAACAATATCCTTATCATGACTGAATATATACACCTTAATTTATATATATATAAATTAGCGTAAAGCCTCCACATCTGCATCAATGCATTACATTAACGTATACATCTCTTGGATTATTCTCTATGTACACTGCACATATGCACAAACTGTACATCTCCTCATTTTCATAAAAGATATAGATTGTACAGTTCTTATCTTAGAAAATGAGGGGAGAGGAGGGATTGGGAATGACATGCAACAAAGGTCCCCAGCCGCAAAAGGATGCAAACCTGGGACGTTGCAGTCTATGGCTGCCACCTTAACCTCTAGGCCACTAGTACACCTCTAATTACTTTTGCTTGGTCAAAATATTAAACTTTATTCGGTTTTCCGAATGTGTGCGATATGGCACTACCTTCTATTCACTTTCTTTCTCTCACCTTCCATCTCAGTGATGCCACACCCCCATCGCTTCCTGGGTAACAGCGCCCTTTGGTGGGACCTGAAGAACGACGTGACCATCTCCACACCCTGGTACCTCGGCCTGGTCTTCAGAACCAGGGCACGAGAGGGGACGCTGCTGCAGGCTCAGGCTGGCCAGTACACCAGCCTGTTGTTCCAGGTGCGCATACCCACACGCGAGCACACACACACACACACACACATACACACACACACACACTGACACACTTCAGTCATCCATTTTTGTTAATGTCTTGTACTACATTGTATTTGACCATTAGTACATCACTGAAAAATTGTGATAGTTTTATGTTAGCAAATGAGACCATGGCTGAGATAATTGTGGACTTTCAAATCACACCAGGGACAGTGGCGTTTCTAAAAACAAGACCACATTTCATTTAAACCTGTTGATTCCTGTTGCAAAGAGGATTGTTGCCAGTGGTTCTCTCTCCCTCTCTGACTGGTTTTGGCTCTGCTGAAGAGGATAAACATAGCAGCGTTTTGTTTTTCCTTTTCCTGCCTTTCACCATTGCCAGAAGCTCAGAAAGCTTTAGCTGCATTTATACTAAAACATAAATGGCAACACCTTCTTCCTTTTTTTGTATCATAAACAATTTGATATTGTGCTTTAAATCAATGCTGCACATTTTAAGCTTAATCTCAACAGGTGGCTCAGGAAATAAAATGTAGCTAAATGGCTGCTAAATGTGTTAGGATTGTACTCTCTACAGTCTCGTATTCAGTGTTTTAAATCAAATCAAATCAAACTTTATTTGTATAGCACCTTTCATACAGGTAATGCAGCTCAAAGTGCTTCACAGATGATAAGAGAATAAGACAAAACATCTGTAAACCAAAAAATAACAGATGAAAATGTAATAAAATAGATTTTAAGCTAGACTAAAAACTAGATAAAATAAATTAAAAGGACAAAAATAAATAAAACAAAATAATAAAATATAAATTAAAAAGAAATCAAGTAATAAATGAATCACAATAAAATAACTAGCTAATAAAATGGAATAAGATTTTTATAAATAAATAAAGTAGGTAATGTCTATAAAACATTCTTAATCAAAGACAGGCTGTAAAGGTAGGTTTTAAGTTACCATTTAAAAACTTCCACCTGGCCTGAGATCCTCCAGAAGACTGTTCCAGCTGCTTTGAGCATAAAAGCTAAAAGTCGCCTCACCAAAGGTTTCAGTCCTGCACTTTGGAACAACAAGCAGACTCAGAGGACCTGAGGGGCCGTACAGGTTCATACACCGTAAGCATGTGAGACATATATGCAGATGCAAGACCATGAAGTGCTTTAAAAACAATGAAAAGAATTTAAAAATCAATACAGAGACTGACAGGCAGCCAATGTAAGGACTGTGAAACAGGAGTAATGTGTTCTCTC